>HF955201.1:651116-677155 GCA_000982615.1 Phytomonas sp. Hart1 | reverse complement strand
GTATGTCTACCGTTTATATATTTTTTTATTGACCTTTTTTATTATTATCTATCTCTTTCTTTCTTTCTCTTTGATAAATATAAATATATATATATATATATATATATATAAAGTAAATTTAATTTGACTTTGGACTAAACTGAAAGTCCGCGTATTTTTCAAAAAGATATTATATGTATATTTGACACAATATCCTTTATTAGGTTTAGCTAAGAAGAGGGAATTGTGACAGTGATGGTAAAGGGAACCATAAAACGTAGTCCAACGCCCTCAGCGCTTCGCAAGAAAAAGGCGCAGCAGCGAATTCGAAAGAAGATGAAGGCGAAACTTGAGAAGAAAAAACCCAATTGGAAAATAGCTATTGCCAAGGTTTATACAAAAGACAGCCGTGATCGTGGGTCTACGGGATCTAAAAGATCTGATCGTAGCGGCAATGTAGACTTGCCGAGGCGTAAGAGGGGGCGTAACGGCGCACTCGCTGAGAGTGAGAAGGGGTTAAATGACGAAGATGGAGTCATTAAGGGTGATGGGGATCCCGATATTGAGGTGCAAAGTGATGTTGATGAGGAAAAACAAGAGCTTCTGAATCAACGTGATCCGCTTGAGACGCAACTCTTTTTAAAGAATCTTCCTCTCGATACCAATGAAGATGAGCTTATGAGTTACTTCGCGCAGCACTTCTGTCGGATAAAGCGTGTTCTACTGGTACGTAATAGAATGAATAAAATGCTCACTGGGACTGGCTTTCTTCATTGCGGTTCTATAGAGATAGCTGACAAAATCTTCAATTTTGCTCAACAGAACGCTCGAGAGTTGTCATCATCTAGTCGAGAGGAGTTCAAAGAAAAAACAGTGGGAATGTCTTATCACCAAGCTAAGCGTATGAAGTTTAAACTTCGAAACGATACTTACATTACTCGGGATCCTTTTTTGGAGCTTCGCGAGTCGAAATTTACGGTGCATCGTGTGCTCACCCGCTCCGACACTCAGGAAGCGGTAAGCGCCTTAGAAAAGAAGAAAAAGCGAACAAAGGTTGCTGCTGATGACCCACGCAACCTTTATTTACTTCAGGAAGGCCTTATCATGCCCGACACTACCGCTGCTCGAGGCCTTCATCCGCGTTACTTACAGATGATTCAGGATGACTACGAGGCGCGAAAGTCGCAACTCCGCAACAACAACTACTTTGTTAGCAAGACTAGGCTGAGCGTGCGTAACCTTCCGCGTACCATGTCTGAGAATGATATGCGTCGTCTCTTTTCTCAGAAGGTTCGTGACTACCTTAAGACACACAAGGCTGATATGGAACGGGAGAAGTTTGGAAAGTATGGCCCTATCAAGAACGTTAAGGTTTTGAAGAACTCTGCTGGAGTTTCTCGTGGCTATGGCTTCATCGAATTCGTAAATCATAACATTGCGTTGCATGTTCTGCGGATGTTCAACAATAATCCTACCATTTTTGGAGACCAACGCCGTCTGATTGTTTCCTTTGCAGTTGAAGATATCAATGCAATCCAGAAGCTTCAGCGCATGAAGGAGCTCAAGCGACAGCGTCTTGCAAATGAATCACAAAAATGTGCTTCATAGAGTGGCAGATAACACTGATATTAGTAATAAAGTTAATAAATATACGAAAATAATGCATTAATGGCAAGTGCTTTTAGTATTGACAACAAGTGGTACTGTGTATGTACGAATAAGGGATTGGTGAGATTTCGATAACGATATTAAATGTCAGTCGAAAGTAAGTGATAGTACAATCGTGGTCTTTATGAAGCTTTCCTTGTAGATCGAGTAACTTGGTAAAGGGGTTATTTTATCCCTTTGTTAATTTTATTGATTCTAACATCAACATAATTTATGTGTTTTTTACTACGCACTACATCTTACGCAGCGATTGCTTTAATTACTTTTGTTTAAATATTTTCCATAACATTTCTTTTTCTGTCCTTCATACTACTTTTTATTTTTCACAAGATTGCACAAGGTGTGGATCAAAGGCGATATCTTTTATTCCGTACTTAATCAGTTCAGTTGGCTGTGTGCATATCGTGTATACTTTACACATACATACTCATTCTAGTATTTAGGTATTGTGATAGTAGGTTGAGAAAATGTCTGATAATGATTATGAGAAGCAAAGAAATGAAGCACTTCTATATTCAGACTTCCCACCACCACCAACCCTACACAACCCGCTGTACCAGGTTACACCGTGTCCCCCAAATTTCCAGTCATCTCAAGAGCAAGCACCTAACCCTTATGCTAGAGTTCACTATCCACTCTATAACAGCCCTGGGTATTCACAGTATCCCCATGTTTATCACCCAACCGAGGCTGCGCGAAGCGCTCAACCGGCGCAAGATTTTTTTTCCAACTCACATTCCAACGCCTCATCTTCAATTTTAGGATTACATGACCAATACAGTCACGGAGCCATGCCGCAGTATGAGCAACATACAATACCGCCACCACATCCTTCTCAGGTGGCAAGGCAATTTCCATGGGAAGGGGGGCTTTGTGCTCCCGAGCTCTCGACGGTGTGGCCCCCACGACTTGAGCCCACGGCCGATGAGACCGGTAATGAGCCCCAGGCCCCTCCCCCCCCCAGCGAGCCCCCCTTTCCACTTCCACCCACCAGCACCATTTTTAAACGCCACCCCCCGAAGTGCCCCCACGAGCCGCCCCCCTCATTACGGCAATCCCAGCCCATTGAGTTTGTCAAGGGGTCTCCGCAGTACACCCAACAGCTGGTTCTTCTCTTTGCGGCCTCCTTCTTTGGGATGGTTCCTCTTCTGTCGTACTTTTCACTGGCGACGTTGCTTTGTTGCGCGGTTTGCACCTACTTGTTGGATTATCTGGGGTTTACCCGTAGCACAATTGCGGCACTTTTTGTAACCGCTTTACTTTTCAGCATCGCTCTTTTTCTGTCGAATTTGCACACACTATCTACCAGCATTGGGCCTATTTTCATGATTCTGGACGTTGGTGCGTTGTTGGCGTTAGCCACAGCAGCAGTGGCTTTGCATTTTCGCTATTTGCAGGAGAACTACCCTGAGTTTATTTGTGTACTGGATCGTATCGTTATGGGTCTAGCACCAATTCTGGCACTTCCCTTTCTTCTTACTAGCATCATCGCGCTTGGAGGCTCACGTCGCGCACCTTTGTGGCTTTTGGTAGTGATGTGTATCGAAAGCTATTATTTTTATTGTCCAATCAACAGCATCTTTACCTGTGCTCGTCAGCTTGTAATGGAGCCTCATAAGGATTCTGCGTCTAGTACTAGAGAGTATTTACCTGATAAAAGCAAGGCTTCTTACAACAACAGATATATCAACGAGAAAGCAAACGAGGACATCACTGATCAAACGGATTTGGTGACTGTTCAGCTGAATGAACGGATAGAATCAATTGTATTTACGTTTCTGCTTCTCACGCTTCCCATTGCAGTATATGTGACCTTACAGAGCAACTTTTTTGACAATTTTATTCCAAACGTATTTAACTGTTTTGGCTTGCTATGCAGCGGCGTGGGGTATCTTTGTGCATTCCCAACTCGCACCTTTTGGTTTCTCGTGCCCGAGAATGCAAAAAATGAAGACGACGATTACCAGCGTCTTGCATATGATCCATACGGCCTAGAACTTCTTATTAGTATGCACCGTTTCAAAATCGTAGTCTTTGTTTGCATTTCAGTAATCAACTGGATGGCATATCGCCTCGTTCGCTGTCGCTATAGATATTTGTTTGATGGTATACCATATCCATTTAACTTTATCGTGCTACTCCTTGCTCTGTACATCTTGCTGTATGCGATTATTCAAACTAAGTTCTTGCTTGATGCAGATTCCGCAGGTGAAAACAAACAGGTAAATCATTTCTCAAGGCAGCGTATTTCTACGGTTCTTAGTGTTGTGATTGTCACGTTGCTTTTTTGCTTGCTGATGGATGCTCCTGGAGTTTTTTACTTTCTAGGGGCATTGGGTGTTCTTGGATTCAATATGTTTTTAATGGATCGCAGTGCGGGTGGTCCGATAGCTTATTATATAGTCTTCTCGAGTTTATTGCTGTTGTGGTGGATGTACCGTACATTTTCTTTTGTAGTATTAGATTTGCATGTTCTCGGGAGCTCTGCAATAGTGTCAACTTCGGCGGTTGCGATTGGCGTGTTGTTCAGTCACATTCTAGGCTGGGTAAGCTTTGCCTTTTCATTCCAAAATAACATTGTCTTACTAACGATCTTTCTCTCTCTACACGCTACCGAGGTATCGTTTGTGGAGGAGGTGCTATATTCCCAAAAAGAAGAAGGATCCTATCCTGCGGTACTGGTAGCATTTACAAGCGGTGTGGGTATCTATATGACTTGGAGCCTGTACAAGAACGAAGTTTTAACTCTCGCACCATCCGCTTTTTTAGCCTCGTTTTACGTTGCTAAGGGGTTCGTGTTTCTCGTCGAGGTAACAGGTTCTTACTATGAAGCCGATATGGAATGGAATTCGTATTTTTTAACCATTAGCGCAATTGAGATAAACGCCGGATGGGTAGTAGCCCTCTTTGCTAGCTATATTGTCGCCATCTTCGAGATTCAAGGGAGACTAGGTGTTAGAGTGAGAAACGCAAAGTTGTTCATCTGTAGTTATACAATAGCTGCGGGACTTCTGTCTCTTTTAACCATTCGCAACCTCCAGCGGGCGGTATACGAATTCGTCACCCGAAGCTATATAGGTGTTGACGATCTGCTGCACATCGCGTTCGGTACTGGTCTCTCGACATTTTGCCTTTTAACGCTATGTTTCTTTTCTCGACATAAAGCTCGCTACGATTTTCTCATACATCTGGTGCCTCTAATGAGCTTCAGCGGGATTGTTGGAGTTCTGATGTTGGTGGTACAGCCCACGCGCATCACCGATTACCGTAGTTTGTCCTCCGACTATAAATTATACGCTGCAGATAGAGGACAATACGCCACGGCGTTGGGTATTTTATTATTAATTCTTGGATTTTACGTACCTTTATGGAAGCTGTCGGAGGTGCCGCGCGGTTTGTACTGGGGCGGTACTGCCCTTGTACTGTCTTTTGGAATTATCACTACTCTACTTCCGATTTCCACAGTACCTCTCTTCTGCACCGTTAGCTTGGTGATGTTTTTTGATCTTATTGTTTTGGATTTTGCACATTATCGGCGTTTGGAGTCCATAGAGATCTGGGTTTTATATGCACTTTCTATTTGTGGAATCATCGCGTCCTTTATCACCCTTCGTCGTGTGAAGCTTCTCCAGGCCATCGGGGGAGATGTGTCCCTGGCGTTGGTGATTCACGAAGAGGCTCGTACACGGTTTTTGTCTATCATGGCTGTTATAAACTTATTTCTTGTCATTTTACTCAGGGCGCGTCTGAGTGGGAGACCGCTACTTTCAGGTTGTACACCGCTAAGGCCATTTATTGTCAGTCAACTCAGTGTTTTGTGCAATGGTGCGGTCCTGTTTACCGTTGGCATTCTGTATTTGCTGAACTTCTTGTGCAATAACGGTGAATCTAGTTTCTACGTGTCCTGCTCATTGTTGTTAGCGCTGCTTGTAGATGAAAAAAACACTATCAGCAAAATCCAAAGGGTCCGCTTCTCGTACTTTTTCATGATCAGTTCCATGCTTACCGTTCTGTGGCTGTCTTTCCTTTCTGAAGGATGGAAGGCTGATAATGGCTTTGGTGGTATTATTAAGCTAATGGTTAGTACTTTGATATTTTCATTCCCATTACTCTTATCGCAGGCGAGCTTATTAGCGCGTTTCTGGTATTTTCGCGGAACACGCTATGCTCACTTTAAGGACTCCCGGTTTGGTTATGGGGTTGTATTAATTATGGTGATGATAAACACCTTAGCGCTTGTTTTTACATCCTGTAGGAGGATTCAGTGGATGTGCATCGTGACTATTTGTGGTGAAGCTATGCTTGTGATCAGGAGCCGTCACCTGCATTCAAAAATCTAACTAATTTAGAGAACTAGGTTTATGAATAATATTTTAATCATCATTAATGCGCTATTTTGTTTTTGAACCTACTAAGGCGTTTGAAAGTCCAGGGAATCGTTTCTGAGTAGGGCTACATGGTCATTCTATTAGTAGGAAGAATAAAGGCAAGGTATGATCATACGATATAGGCTTATGACAGCTTGCAAACCAGAATCACTCTAAGCTAGCTACGCTTGCTCCCCATGATACTCTGATCCGTGTTTCATTATGTTATTATTATTATTATAATGACGACTATTCCAACTGGTGATAATTTATTTGAGTGATTGGCTTACTATTTTTTTTACTCCTTTTTGATAATATATATTATTGGAAAACTATCGTAAAATGTTTTCTAATTCAAAAAGGGTGAAGCAACTATTTTGCCACGCCGACCTCTCAGCGATAGAGGAACGGATAAAATGAAAGCTTTCCCAGGTTACTGTTTGATTTGTATTAATTGGTTTGAAAGGACATGTATGACACAAATAGGTGACGAGGCACCTAATTTTTTTTTTTTTTTAAATTCCAAGAAACTGTGATGCATTCATCATGGATGAGTTCGTACGCTTACGTGCAAAGGAGGACCGTCCTAAACGGAAACGTGCTGACCATGCGGTCGTGCGGAGTTTTTCAGCAAATACGCTGGCAACGTCATTGCCCGTTAAATGCCCATCAGAGGTTGAGGCCAAAGAAGGAGGAAACCCTCGATGTCTTCCCAAGGTCCTCAAAAGTGATCGCGATAGGGATTCTAACTATCCCGAAGTATCCCCAACGGATTCCGAATTAAGCAAACCCTTGCACAAAATGCCCATCTTCTGTCAGGCTTCATCGAATCCATTGGAAAATTCATTACATGGGCGTCGGAATCACCCTACACATCATCTTCCAGCCCTGTTAAGGGATACCGTGCTGTGTTCACATGATGGTTCTGGGTTAAGTGAGCCGTTTAGTGCACTTGCGGTGGACATCGAAACCACAGGATTGTCCCCAAACGTTGACCAAATTATCGAATTAGGCTGTGTTGAACTGCGGTGGAATGGGTGTGGGGTGTGTGGAAAAGACATTTCTGAAAATAGTTTGATGGATCAGTGGGTGCGTGGGAGTCGTACTTTTCATCGTTTGGTGCGGCTTACGGTGCGCATGACTCGCGGCGCCGCAGGGATTCACCATCTTTCCGATCAGGAACTGCGGGCCGCATCTGACTGGAAAGAGGTCTCTAAGGAGTTTAAAGTGTTTTGTGATGCCCTGTCGGGTTGTGGTGGTGGGGCCTCGAATGCGTCCACGGTGGTTGGAAAGGGCGATCCCAACGCAGCTCACGAATCCTTTATTTTGCCGCCATTAATTGCCCACAACGCACAATTTGATGGTGCCTTTATCGAAAATTGTCTAATGCAGGCTGGGTATAGGGTGCTATGGCACCCACTTTACGCGATCACCTGCACTAAGCAGTTGGCGCGGCAGCTTTATCCACAATACGCGGCTAATTTAGATCGAGTGAGTGCATATCTTGGAGTTCCCGGGGCGGCTCAGCGGATGCAGACCTCACACTCTGCATTCAGGGATGCTATTCAGTGCGCAAAAGTATTTTTACGATTGGCCCACAATGTTAGCGTCGATCGGTCTGAGAAGCGAATAACAATGGATTGGCAATGGGAAAGGTGACATTGGTATCATAGATTGACTTCACTGAACTGGTATATCTTTCTTTTTAGTGAAGTGCAGTTATCTGGAGGGCGTGAAAAGCGCGGTATCTTTGCGACATTTTCCATTTTTTCCCATTGATTTTGAATTTTATTGACCCCTTTGATTGATTAATTTTTGTCTTAATGTGATCTCATTAGATCGTTTTGATGAATCTAAGTGTATCTGATATGCATATTTTTTCCATGTTATTCTTTTCTTATGGTGATTGAACTTTCTTGAAGATTTTTTTTTTAGCTGTAAGAGAAGACCCACAGGACGGATTATTTCAGCAAGATCAGGAATAGTAATAATAATTTTAATAAGATACGCTGCAACTATTATATATATATATATATATATATATATATCAGAATAGCCTAACAAACAAGCACGAGACGACAAAATCCAAGTTAAGGATCACGGAAGGGAGTAGGGACGACTATAGTGTTAGAATTTTATAGCTTATATGATCCGGAGAAGGTGTATTACTACTTCCCCCGTGAGCACTGCATTTTTGAGCAGTGACACCGGGGCTAGTCGCCATGTGGTTTCATTCATTGATGAGGTTGATCACCGTTCACATGCGCCATCAGTTTCTACCCATGATCAACTTCACCCTTTCACTTCAAGAGTTCTCGTTCATTCCTTCGTGGGGTTATTTGAGGTTGAGGCTCAGTTAAACCTGGAAAGGGAGTGCGTCGTATCGGCCGCAATGAGTGAGTATGGGGTTCTGGCCTGCCGTGTCCGATCGCTGCCCCCAGGAAAAGGGTCCGTGGTCGACCTTGAGCGGGCGGCAGATTCCGTCGAAAAAGTTCTCTTCTTCTCTGGCCGCCAACGGCTCGCGGAGGTTACTTTAAAGAACGAGGTTGGCAGGGCCAATTTAACCAGCGCGAGGTTCAATGTTAATCGAGGGTGTTCTCCTATGCAGTGCGTGTATGCCGCGGAACTTCGGGCGTATTTGGCAGTATTCCTGCTGAGCTCGGACACCTTGTGCGCGTGTGCCCCACAGGCCTGTACGGAACAACGGATGCGGTTTGAGGATCGCACCATCGCGTGTATGGGGGTGGGGCGGGAAGGTGAGCCGGAGGTAACGATTGTGTTGGATGACAACACCGTTGCGCTGTGCGGGATGCGCGCGTGGGTTCCCCCGTCCTCCGAGCCTACGGCCGAGGTCGCGGGAGGGGGCCTTCCTCGCTCTCCGATTCAGTTTGCCATCCTCAAGACAGGAAGCCTGTCCGGATTGGCTGGGATCCCTCAGTCCGCGCCGATTCGTGTGCTTTGGTCTGGCAGGCAGTACATGTGGGTGGTTTACGAGGATGGTCATATCGGGGCGTTTTCCTGCCAAGACACCGATGTCAAAGGAATCACGGAGAGGAGTGGGGAGCAAGATGATGTGAGTGCGTCTGAGGATATCGAGTTTACCTTACTGTACATCGGTAAACTTGCATGCCTGAATGATGTATCGATGCCGATAGAGGATCTTTTTGTGGTTTCCGAAAGTCGAGTTCTTTCTTTGAGTTATTGTTATATTCAACAGAATGAATCTTTAGTGCACTACGGCTCTATCCAATTACGCTGCCATGTGGATGGGGATGGGATTGGACAGACCTACCCCACGAAGAAGTCCTACACCATATCTTCTGGAGAGACAGTGTATGGACTTCACGTAGAGGGTGGCCGTTACCATGTCCTTACGCAGACGAGTAGGGGTAATAGCAATTTGTACATTAGTACACTTCCTCTTGTTGAGTGTGAACCTGCTCAGGAGATTCCACTTTATCGTGAAATCGCACAAGCGCTGGAGGACGATTTAGGAGAGCACTGTCATACTTGTGAGGCTCGTATCGCGGCAATATGTCAAGCCAACGCTAAAACCTTTCGAGATACTGAGGCCACGACATCGATGCTGGGTCAACTAACAGAGCTGCAGTACTGTGTATACGCACTGCTACGTCGTGAACAGTTCAGCACAAACCAGAAGCTTAGTCTGAAACATAGTTATCCACAACGCATCCTTCGTCAGCTTTCTCATGCTTTCATGCAAGTATCGGTGAACCTTTTTCTCAGTCGACTCGACGTTTTGCATGATATTGAGCAGCCCCTTCATGAGAGTCTTGGATTGCATACCGCACGCGCGGTTTCAGTGGACGCGGAGAAGGCATTTATGGAAATTGTGAATACGTCTTTTCCCTCGCTTTTCACTAGCGTTCCCTCTAAATTAGAATGCTGGCCATCCAGAGGGTTGTTATGTGTGGACGTAATTTTAGAGTACTTGGGTTATTCTTCTCAAATTTCTTTGATGGATATTCTTCGTGAAACCACAGAGATGTTGCCGATGGTCGCGTTATTGGTTTTGTACTATTCTTATCGAAACAGCTTATGTAGCGAGGATAGCAACTCGGGCGAGGTCTCCCTTGTCACACCAGAACGTCAGCGCCATGCAAATGCGCTGAGGGAGGAGTTCTTAATCAGCCACTGCAGACTGCCTGCATCGCTCAATACATGGGCTTTCGCCTGCTATGCGGTCGATCACGGGATAAACCCGCTGGCAAAATCACACTTTGGGACACCTTTGTACATCCTGGGACCTCATGTCTGTCACCTCAGCAGCCCACCCGTTCTTACGCTGTTACCTGCCTTAATGAATGGCCTTTTGAATGTGGCTGCGGTCGATGCGGCCTACCAGCAGATCGCAGTCATCTTGGGGCATTTTAACCCTGCCAGCCTCCCTCCACCCCTTTTACTGAAATTATCCTTTGTGGCCTTAAAAACCAACGCGCATCACACCCTAGAGGCGATCTATCGCGCGAATCGCAGCCCCGTGAATGAGGACATCTCCGTTCGGGCTCTCGCGTTAGCGGCATTACAGTTGGGCGACGTGACTCCTTTGCGAGGATTAATTCGTGTGGGCAGTGCGGAGGAGCAGACTGTTGAGGGGGTTTTATGTACCTGGCGTGATATTACCCAAAGAAATTGGCTGCGGTTGTGTTTTTATATTCTTATGCGGCGCTACGCGGATGCCCTTCATGTGTGTCGCGACCTAATCACTCAGGACGTGGTGGTGAAGCAGCCTATTCAGGTAATTTCATCTCACCTCCGGAGCTTGATGCCGGGCGGGAATGCAGAGTATATGTCTGAGCACTTGCAGCACTCAGGGCCAATGTCTTCTCTGAATTTGCATATCAATGAGGAAGGGAAGACGCATGAATTCGGACGGCTGGATGATGTGGCGGGGAAAAAAGGTAATTTGTTGACATGTATGAGCATAGCGCCTACATCTCTGGAGAATCAAGAGGGCGAGTTGGATGCCCAGGTGCGTTGTGCCATGATGCGTTGCACTTCGCATTCGAACCGTCAGGTATCAAGGTTCCCTGACCTTCTTACTTCCTCACATTCTAATGTTTCCGCAGAGGCAGCTCTTCGACCTTCTACCATCCTATCCTCTCTCGACCGAAACGGTAATAACCTGTTTACGGTTCCTAATAACGACAACAAGCTTGAGATTGACAAAGAAGACGAGGAGGACACCATCTCTGAGAATGATAAGTGTGCTGTTTCTTTCTCTACCACACAATCTCAACACTCGAAAGACTGGCAAGTTACTAGGGAACATATTCCACAGCAACAGAAACAAAATATACATAATAATGATTCTGCCTCGGAAATCTTCGAAACAAGTTCTCACGGGTTCAACGATGTGGAACTTTGTGAATCACGACTCCAGCGCAGCGGCAAAATGTGTAGTAGAGTGCGTCCATGCCCATATCATGATCGAAAGCGTTGATAATAAATGTACCTAACAAAGATGATAGGATTTGGATTCACACAATTTACTAGTCGTTCGATTTTTACGATTAGTGCAAAGTTATTCTTCACAGTTGATCACTATAAGATATGTGAATAGAAAATACGTTTGTTGTGACATTTTTATCCTTTCTTTTTCCTTTTCAAGTGTATATGATAAAAAATTGACCCACAAGGAGCATTTTAGACAGTTGGACCTATACTGTAATTTTCATAAAGTCAACGTAAAGAATAAGTGCTATATTGATAAATGGTATCATCTGCCTCTTTATAGCACCATTACGACTCATGTTTCAGCTTGAAACATTCCATCATACATATATATATATATATATATATATATATATATGTATACATGTAGACCTTATGCAGATGTGGCTCTTGAGAATTTAATGAATTTCTTGTTTCCCATTTTAGAATTTTCCTTATTTATGATTCTATGGATATAATACTTATCTGATTGGTACCAACTTTTCTAGAACCACAAACAAGTGTACCATCATAACAATAATTGTTTTTTACCCTCAAGATCTATAATTAAATCACTAAAAGGATATTTTAACACCTTTTTCAAGCATCCAACTATCCTTCCAACTCTCGTTTCCTGTCATATTTTTTCACGCGTTAGGGAAAGTTTGAAGCTGTGTAGTTTTTTTTACTAGTGTTCAAACGCAGTTTCTACTCAAAGCTCAAGAGGAGAGGGGCGTAAAATAATAGTAGCAAAGTAAACGAATTCGAGTAATCCGATTTAGACAATGAAGGAGTCAAGTCTAAACTCCAGAGATCCACTAGTCCTTGCCACTGCATATTATCCAACAGTATTCACGAGCGCATCGAGCACCAAAAAGGTCCCGATTAACAGCAGTTCTAGCCTCCCGACAGCATCTTCTACAGGTTCGGTTAATGAACTTAACTTAAAAGACGTAGTCCCGTATCTGAGGCATCTTTCTCTTTCCTCTGAGCATGTCATTTATAAACCACTAACCGCGTTGCAGTTATCCAACATCCCTGCGAAAACATGCAAACAGGTACTTGATACAAACCGACCAGTGCCAACGATTACTCTTGCCGTAGAGACTGGGCCCTTTGCCTTTAATTTTCGATACATCAACGAGGTCAGCGAGGCGGATAAAATCGGCAAACTCTGCCCACCCGACCCTGTGGAGTTGGATGGCATCTCTACGGAGGTGGCTGAATTCAAGCCTGACGTTGAGGAATCGTACTGGGAGGGGGAATTCTGGAGGGCACTGACTGCTGCCCAAGACACAGGGCACAAGAAACATGAATTAATGAAGCAATCCCGCTTGCGTAGCCAAAGACTTCTGGCACTTTCTCGAGCCAGCGTGAGCTCAGTGATGGGGTCACCTACCCTTAACTTTACTGCAACACCGCTAAGTTCCCAGGTTTCTAAAAACTCCACCCCAATGAGTAATTCACTTGAATTAAATAACATCAGTAGCTTCAACAGTGTGTCCCTCTCTCGGGTGTATCATCCTAGTTGCATTTTACACAACTCAGTGACATCTACACCATCAGCAACGATAGACCAATTTTATCAAAAAAAAATGGATACCGACGCCGTTCTAGCTACACCCACAACCACTACGGCTCAGCGAAATGCCAAGGGGTTTCTGCGTCGTGCTCGGTTTAACGAGAAGCAGCGAGTTTCTTCCTTTATCACCAGAAAAAACATGACGTTGCAGAGCCATGATCACTCTTCTTCGTATGTTATCAAATCTTTTAAGGGTACTTCATATAGAGAAAATTCATATTCCATTGATTCTGAGAAAAGAGGCTTTAAAGTCCTTATCCCTTCTATTGCGAGTGAGTCCTCGTTCTGTCTTGATGCAAATTCATTTGTGGAAAGCATCCCTACGTCCGCCTTGGCAACCTGTGTCGAAACCCCGATAGCGAATCCCATGAGCCACAATAGCACCTCGTTACACTCTTCGCCCTTGAATCCTCAAAAGGCCCCGGTTAATGATGTGACAGGAATTCCTACGCATCCCTCGTACGCCACCACAACCCTGTCTTGTCAGGATAATGGGATTTACAGGGACAGCACTGTGAACAGGATGGGCGAAGACCCCGTTGAGGGAGGCCAATCCCGGCCTGTTCCCACAGCGGATACAGCGCTATCGGGGAGGACAGGGGAGACTGCTGCGGTGTGCATTGCTTTATCAAATCTACTTTCAAAACGCGAACCACGGGAGGTGCAGGACCACAAAAGTAGCAGTGAGGGCAAACTACAGTTGGTCCAAACGTCGTTTTCCCATTCTACGATTAAGAGAGATAATCTGCACTCAAAGCAATTTTTAAATAATGTGAGATCGACACCTGTGGACGCATCCGGGTCGGCGCTCTTGGATAGTCCATCGCTGAAGCGATTACAATTGGCTTCACTAAATACATCTTTCTCCCAGCGCACAAGCCAGCCTTCCGCTGCGACAGATAAGTATAATTCATTATCTAATTTAATTAAAAATAGTTCTATCCACCCAGGCTGTCGTTCGGGTGAGTCTCCGAAAGTGCGTGTACAATTTATTGGAGCAGACACTGCTGCACTGGCGATTGAGGATATTGAGTGTGTTTTGTTACCGAATAAATCTGGTTCCAAGGTTCTTCATAATTCTCCGGACCAGATCTTCAGTGAAGAACATAATATACGTGCTATCAAAGGATCTGATCAGATTTCAAGTCTACCCCCCGAGTCAGATTCGTTGAAGCTATCTTCCAAATTACAAGGCTCCAAACCCCAACTGAGGGTGACAGAACCGTGTGTATGCTTGGATAACAGCCAATCTCAGTCACATCAGGCAAATAGTCAGGCTGTGCACAGCAACACAGAGGGAAATGGTAGATATTTTCTTCACCGTACCAAACCCTCGAAAGCTGAGAAAAATACATCGGAGGGCAGAAGGCCCAGTTGGCGCACTATTGAATCTGAAGATATTTCATCGCAATCAACCCCCAAATCTCGCTTGTTCCGTTGGAAAAAACTCGCGACAGGGAATTCTTTACCCGAAGATGCTAGGTTACCAAATTCGACTTCGACCCAAGCTGCATTTGATGACCACGTGTCACCTTTGGTGCATTCCAACATTAATGGCGCATCTATAGTCCAGAACGATACGAATGTTCATCGTGTTCTTACGCCATCGTCTTCTCCGTTATCAGCTCTACCTTCACAACTATTAAATTCGAAACTCGAAGGAAAGCATAATTGTGAAAGGTTGAGTTGTGACCATCGTGGCACATCATTGCCGTCTTTATCGGTTAACTTGAGTGCTCGAGATATACATAGCGATCCTTTGAATTTATGCCAACCAATGCAATCTTTTCGCAAGGGGGATACACCCGGTTTAGTGAATGATGACAAAGAAGGTCTCATAGGTTGCAATAAAGACGCAGACAAGCATAAAAATCATCCATTTGAAGCAAAAACAGGTGAGGCAAGATGTTGCGTTGTCATGTGAATGTGTCTTTTATATTAGAATAATTTTTTTTTATCATATTGAAACTTTTTAATATGTATGTCAAATAAATAAAGTGGAATTTAGGGTTAGTTGTGTTTTATGTGAACTCTTGCGGTGAGTATTTATCATGGGGTAGAGCCCAGAACTATTTTAGTCCATGTTTTTTATTCACTAGAGAATATAACGACACAATTTTCTCCTGAAATAGTGTTTTGCTTTTTTAAATCCTCGCCCATTCCATTATCCTCCACGTGTGGAGGGTTTGAACAGGAAATCCTATCATTGTTCCTACTTCGTTAGTATAAATTCTGACAATCATTAGGATATCTGGTAAAACCAATAGTCAAACTGTAATTACATTGTATAATAAATGCTAACTATATTGTTATACATGAGTTTTAAATATTTATGAAGGTTATTATTAGTGGGAATAAACTCAGAGGAAGTGTCTTTTATATTAAGCTGATTTTTGTTACGTCTTACCCATTATTTATGCGAACATATTAAGAATCATTAGTGCTTCTTTTGTTTTTATTGGCAGCTTTTTTTATAAGTACCCTTCACGGGTTTCGCACAGAAGGCCTCATTGTTTACTGCATACCATGATTGTATGGGTGGTATGATATATGTGATTGGTAGTACATCTCTGCGACTTTTCCTCTGATTCCTTGTTATCCCTCTTATTCTTTCGTTATTTATGTACGTAGTAAATCACAATATTATAGGGTTTCTTTCCTCCTCTATATTCGATATAATTGTCGTAAATATTCGGAAAAGGAGCAAAAATGAATCAACAACAGAATAAAATCACTTTATGCTATTCCTAATCTTGAATACTTTTTTTTTCTTCATTATACGCAGAAAAGATTAATATAATAATCAGAAAAAAAAAGTTATCACTGTTGTGTTTCATCCTACTGTATGTTTGTTATATTGCTTTTAGACACTGGTGAAAAGATGTATAATTACATTTGGGGTCCAGTGAAATATTATCATAAAAAAGTAAATAGGAAACACATATTTCTTAATAAAATACAAATCCCAGAAAACACCAAGAGAGCGCATGCCTTAATGAAAACATTCGTCTTTTTTTCTTATTTATCTGTTTATAAATTGTAAATTAAGGATATGCAGTGTTGATCACGTTTATTCAAAACCCTTTTATCTGTTCCTGCTTTGATTATTATTCTTTTTCCCATGTTAATAATTTACTAAATTTATTGTTCTTTAGCTATCCAAGACTAAGTTTCTATTTATTGATTATTAACTTATTATTTAATCATGCCTCAAAAGTTAATTTTCTATTCTTGTGATAATATTACTTCTGAAATTTTATATACCCTTGGATGTGTTCTCTATTTTGGAAATTGTTTCTTTGTTTGTTTGTTTGTTGTCATAGAGGAATATATTAGTTAAAGAGGTGGAATAATAGTGACGATTTTTTTTTGAGGCATAAAATAGGCTTGATGTTGTGTTGACAGTAATCAAGTCTCTAAGATTCGTTTATTTGAATGAGGGTGCTTTTTTTCAGTTAAACTTTCCATAGAATTTATCATGAAAAATCCTAATCTACGTACATATGCATATTCAGTTATTTATATATCTACTTATAGCTCAATATCTAAGCTCAAAAGATTTTTTTAAAATTATTTCTTTTCATGTGTCTCTCGTTTTTTTTAGGGGATTGTAGCCATCTTTTCTTTTTCCTTTTTCTTTTCAATGGTTTTATGTTTTTTTTCCATTTACTGCGTATGATTTTATTTTTTCATTTTCCCTTTTCAAATGTTATTTGATAACTTGGAGCAGCGACACATGCTGCATAGCATTCTCAATACATCTGTTTTATCAGACGCATCAAAAGCGAAAAATTGTCGTATTTGTACATTTATACGTGCACTCCATTAATGTTGATTAAGGAGGTCGTTAATTACGTGGTTCTATTCTAGCGCACTTCATGAGATCCGTTTCCAATAATAATGCCCTTGCAGGAACGAACCATTAATTTGCTGAGTATTTAAGGATGGTGTTACAGGTAAGCGTACGGTTATGTCTAAGTATCTTTTCATAAAATTCAGCCTAAATTTTGAAAGAGTGCGTACCCTTGATTTTACCAAGCAGTTCTGAGTTCTTGATCGGACCCTACCTGTCGCAGTTTCTACCATTCGTTTCGTTGACCTTAGCTTTAAGGCCGGATGAGGGTGTATAGAAGGTGATACTGTGGAATCTAATAGGTTCGTAAGGAGAAATGGTTTTTATTCTTTTTGCATATTTACATCAATAAGATTTACTAGATGTATGTACTTCAGATAGAATATCAATCCTCAGATTTTTGCTATTTTGTTACTGTAAATGGTAAGATTTGAACGTTACTAAGGAAATAATGGACTTTTTATGAAAGTATAGCAATCAGACAGTAGTGCATAGTTTTCAATTTCAGTAAAAAATGTTTCATATTAATCTATTAAACAAATATTTCTTGTTACTTTTTCCTTTTTTTTTTAGGATAGTACAAGAGAAAAAACAAGGAGTAAAATTACCACAGAGGTATTTACGTTATACATAGCTATTGATATCACGTTTAGGTGTCTGAACTTTTTACTTAGGAAGCATATTGCATTTTTATTCTCGCATGTTTTTGTTGTTATTATCTTTTCAGCACTAGTTACCATGCTAAAAGACCACAGTCAGGACGTGATAGAGGCCTGCTCCAATTTGCTTAAGAAACTTTTCTCCACAATAACTTACTCTGCAGGTTCGATTGATTGTGAATTTTATATGGAGTTGCAGCGTGCACATAGGGTTCTCTACCGTTCTTCATTCGGACTTGCACCAGTTTTGGTAAAGGAGATATCTAAGCTCGCCTCGGTAAGCTTTGCCAAGGATGCAAATCGGATGAAGGGTCCTAGCAATATAGATAAGGATATAGACGATTTGCATAATGAGGACAGCAACCACATATCTTTCCTTCAAAGTGATGCACTATGGAGCACCGTGTTGAGCGCTTTTTACTTTAAAAAAAGAAAGCTTTCAGAAAAGGCTTTTATAGCCTTGAACAATTTGTTGTTATTCCAAGAGCTTAACCTCAACGTTCCCACAAAAATATTTATGCATCCTTACACACGCACCTCGGAAATGAAAGGCACTGAAGCTTCGACTTCACCAAATAGTGTTTCATGTAGCGTCGGTGTGGGTGTGTTTGAGGTGCTCACTGAGTTTCTGTGCGTCACCTCTGATTCAAATTTACAGTTATGCATTCTTTTCCGACTGCAAGGGTTGCTCAATGGCGATGGGCAGTTTTTTCTTGAAGGTCGATCCATAACACGGATCCTTCGTTCGGTATTCATGGTCTCGACGTGGACATATCAGGAATCGATTCGTGAGCGCTGTCAGAAGGTTCTGAAGTTGTGTGTATTGTCTGTGACGCGTCGGTTTGTGAAGGAATCCCCATCCGCGGCCACTTCCGAGGAGGCGTCTTCCAGAACGCCGTCTTATAGCTTTTCCACCACAGCCCCTCTGGATGACTACACTACTCACGTCCCACCCGACGCGTCCTACATGCCCATCGACGTGGTTGACACCTCTGCGCCCGCGTGGGGTGAAACCCCACGTTCAGCGACCGCTCCAGAGGGGTCTTCTCAGCCTCCCCCCCCCCTCTCTTATGATCCTTGTCGTCTGTTCCCTGTTAGTGTAAGGGCGTTGGCCCTGAGGCTCAGTGCACAGGCCCTACGCCCTTGTAACAAGGGGCTTCCTGCACCCCTAAAAGGCATTCTGTTACTTCTCCGTGTGGTTTGCGACCTGGCCTCCCAGCCCTGTCTTGGGGCCCCCAAAGAGAGCGGCGCATGGCTGCGTCACAGACAGCTTGCCCTGGACCTGTTGGAGCTGGTCCTGGCGGAGTTCCCCGTGGCCAACTGTGTGGAGGAGCACCCTTGTGCCATAAAGATCGCCCTGGTCTTGCCAGCCTGCGGTTTTGAGCTCATCGGCTGCTTGGTACGCAATCTGTCAGCCACGACCCCGTTTTTGCTCTTTAATGCCGCTCTCAACATTCTTAAGCTATTGCTGATTAAGTGCCACTATCACCTTGGACGGGAACTGCATGCCATGATGGTGGCTTTTCTCTTTCCATTGGTCAAGTCCAAACATTGTGATTTTAGACAAAAATACGCAGTACTTTCTATGCTACGAGATTTATTTTCCTTACCAAGTTTGCTCATTTCATTTTTTGTTAATTATGATTGCAATCCCGCCATTGGTGCGGATGGTTTTAATGGCGATATGGTGGAATCACTTGTTGATTTTGTCGTAGAGATTGTCTACTTGGATTTTTCCCCTGATAATCGAGAAGGTCCGCAGCTTAGTCAGGAAGAGAAGCAGCTTTTACGAACTGAGTGCTTTACGATCATGCATATTTTTACGGACTCTTTGTACCTCTGGATAGCTGAGGATCCCAAGGCCACCATATCCAGCCTGGTAATGGAAAATAATGCATGTTGCAGTGGAATCGATAGGACGCCAAACACGACCTTAGCTGGGACTTATCCGTTTTCTTGTGAGAAAAAGGACTCAGTAGATAAATTCTGTAATCTATCAACCACCACTGATATGTTTTTTACTCTCAAGGCTAGTTATGATGACGAGAATCTTTCGCAACCTCATATGCATTTGATGCCTGCCTCCAACGTAAATATTGATTCGAATGGAAAGTATTCACACCTCGAGGACACTTCACAGACGAAGGAGTTGATCCCCAATACGGCTACACCGTTCGAAGAAAGTTGTATACAGTACCACTGGAAACACCTCCATTACCAGATAAACAACAAGTGTATGTTTCAAAAGGCAGCACGCATGGTTAACAGCGGCAAATGGAAAGAGGCAAAGAATTTCCTAGAGTCCCGTAAATGTCTACCGGTGCAGATCCCGAGCGAAGCAGAACAGCAGGGAGAGACAGTGTCCGGAGGGAGTTCTAGTTACGCAGCTTTCGCGCGTTTTTTGTATGAATATCCCGGTATTTCACGTGATGCTCTCAACAAAATTATAAGTAGTCTTAACAAGAAGGGCAATGATGTGAATCTGCTTTTAAGAGATTACTTTAGTTTATTTCATTACCGAGAGATTCCCATCGACATCGCCTTTCGCGATACTCTCTGCAAGTTCGTGTCGTGGGAAGCGCCTATGTTTGAGATACAGGTGTGGGAAACAATTCAGACCATTTTCGGTGAGGCTTACGCCAAGGAGAATCCACTTGTGATTACAGCGAAGGATGCTGAGACGATGGCAGGCGCATTGCTGTTTCTACATACTAGCCTTCACAACAAAAATGCCAAGAGCGTCTCTATTAGCTTGGACCAGTTTATTTCGGCGAGCACGGAGTTCCTCGACTTTCCACCCGATATTAAAAGTATGCAAAAAATATTTGAGCGCATAAAGAAGAACAAGTGGGATTTGGATATGTACGGTCGGACTCCACAAGAGGTTGAGCGTCATCGCAGGCAGTATTCAATCTTTTCTAGTTTTTTTATTGACCAACTACTGTCCCAATATCGAGGCGGAAAGTCAATTCAACCACACCAATTTCCTCTGAGCACTTCGATTATAAATTTGGATGCTGAAGTCAAAGATATCTCCAACACAGTCCATACAAGAGAAGACGTAAGTGTTATTCAATGTACTCCCAGTGCTGACGACGGCATGGAGCGGTGGCAAACCCAGTCAAAGTCAGAACAAAATTCTATCCCCAACCCGCCTGAGTTTATTGCGGAGGAGTATGAGGGCAGTACAGACTTCAACTTACAACCGCCAAAGACAGATGTGAGGATTGCCAAGGCCCTGTTGAGTGTATCTGAAAGTGACCTCACCTTCCCCCAAGCCAATGACTATACCACAAACTTCGGTTCGAGCCATGATATTGACAGCATTTCTACCACTACAGATACTAACATTTTTTTTTCCCCTAGCAGTTTTGAGGGTTCCTCTTGGAACCTTTCAGGGGAGATTGATCTGCTTAACAGTAAGGCACCAGCCTATACCACGCACATGGGAAAGCCAAAGATTCGCAGAAATTCTAAAGCGGAATCCACCGAAGCGTCAATGTTCTACTTAAAGAAGCTTGAGGCTATTCATATGCGTTTTTTCAGCAACTACGCTAACTATCATCCACAACCATACATTTTTCCTTACTACGCTGAGCATGTCCAGCCGCTGCTGCTGCTCACGTACCCGAAGGTGATGGCATGTATTTACTTGGGTTTTAGTATCACCGAGGTCTCTCCACCGCGTTGGCATCTCCTAGAGACACTCCACAGATTGTATGACATCGCTGCTGCATTTATGATTAATCTGAGTGATCAGCAGGCAAAAATTGTCGAAACAGTGCAAAAGTATCTATGTGCTAAAGACGCCCATCAACTAATATCACATACCCAAACCTGGCTTACGCTTCTTCTCGTCAACCATATATAAAGGTGTGCAATTCACACCTTTATTCACATGAAAGCAAACCGGAATATTTTTAACAAGGGATTTCGGGATTTCGCCATCATGGTAGAAGCAAAAAAGGGTAAGTTAATTTATTTCAGTTTTGAATATTCAAAGAGATAAGCTGAGATGAAGGAAAAGGTTTATGCGCATAACTATATAATTAGGGTAGAAAAATGAGATAATTTTATTTGCTAAAATTATGTAAGGATACATAAAATACTATAGCAGAGCTTTTTAGTTTTATCTTAACAATAACAGAAATGATACTTTCATTTATTTAATAATTTGCATTTATTTATAAATGTTTTCTAAACCTACCAACGGAAACGAAAGAATACCAAAATTTAAACACAAGAATCGGATGTGAAATACGATAGTTGAAATTCATTATTGTGTATACGTTGTTTTTATCTTTCATACTTCTAAAAGATTTTAAATCTTATTTCCTGTAACCGATATTGAATGCCTGAAACAATTTAATACTATGGCAAACTATCATAATTCAAAGATGGTAAATTGGTAGAGTTGATGGATGGTCCGAAACAACTAGCCAAATATGTCATCGGCGATTGCTGCAATAGAGATATTTCCAAAGGCTCCATAATAGGTTCTAAGTCTCTTTCATAAGTTACACAGCAGACATCCGAGAGTGTTTAGCCAAGAAACTTTGGAAGGGCCATATTGAACTTTTTCTGTACCACTGCACGATATCCCATGTACGTGGACCACAGGGAGCTAAGTGGTTTCTTTTTGCACATAAGGAGCTGGGACTTATGCTCCCCGCCGTAGCGGTACTTGAGGGGGGTTTGAATTCTTTTTCTTTTTATAAAAATACTCATTTCAATTTATTTTGTTGCTGAATTTGTTGAATTGTTGATGAATGGAAAATATTTTAATTAACACCTTTGTTATTATTATCTTTATTTTATCTTTGCGTTTTTAGATCTTTGGAATTTATAGATCTTCAAAACATCAGGAGGAAAACGAGTTCCTTCCACATTCCTCCACTCCTCACTACTATTACATTGCATATATATATTCCGAACAATTGTATTGTATTCTTTTAAAACGAAAACTCACTTACCTTTGCTTATGATGATTTTTTTTTAACTCTTAGCGAACATCCCTATAAAAGGGAAACCGGCAAGTCATCTAACTTCATAATTTGAGCGCGCACACTCTCAAAGTCGCCTGGCTCTGATCTGGGGTTTCTGTATACTTTTTTATAAACTTATTCCTCGATAACTTTCGAAGTACTCCGAACCCATCGGCGCCTTATCGCGCATGAGTCGCAATGACAAGAAGCATCACCGGGCGAACGTCCTGGGCACCGCGCAGGACCAAAGCGTCCGGCTTTTTGCCTTCACAAACGCCCGGGGTGGGTATTCGGGGTGCTTTTCCCCTGAGGCGCCTTTGATGATTTTGAAGACCCAGTCCTCCCGCCAGCACCCGTGCGTGCAGTGGAAGGACCTCAGCGCGGTGGTCTTCCGCGCCGCGCCGAACACGACCCACGCCGTGTACCTTTTGGACACCTCCCCCCTCCACGCCTTCGCGGTGGACGCCGTTCTAAAGCGCCTGCGCAACGTCATCAGCAAACTCAACCCCCACAACGCGACGTTGGTGGCCGTCGGGGTGGCCGCCCCGCTCGCCCTGGCGTACGCGTTAATGGGGGAGAAGAGGCTCGGCCACCGGGACCGGCTCGTGGGGCGGGTGGTGCTGGCTTTGCCGTCCTCCCTGGAGGCCTGCGGGCGGGTCCTGCGGGCGGCGAGGGAGGAGGAGGGCGCCGCGCCGGGGCTTTACCCTGCTCCGGAGTTGGTCGTGCTGCTGGACAACGCGGCCGACCGCGGGCGATGGTCGGCGGGGCTGGCGGAGGCCGAGTCGGCGGGCCCGTTGTTTAAACGCCGGGTTCTCACCGAGGACCTGGGGCCAGACCTCTTCGCCGCGATCGCGCACCACGCGGGGGTGGTGGCGGACGGGACGGAGGTTGATCTCGCACGACGCCTTTCGGCTCCGCGGGTGTACCGAATCGACTTTGTACTGAGTGCCCAGACAAAGTGTGTGGAGCAGGTGGTGAGGCGCTGCGTGTTGGAGGACGACGGGCCGAATGCCGGCGACGACGGCCTTGCCGAGAGCGGGGGCCGCGAGCAGCCCGGCGAAACCGCCGCCGCCACGGCCGAGGCGAACGACCCCGATGTCCAGAGCGAATGCGAGGGGGAATCTGAAAACGAGCAATCCCCCTTTTTTGGCCTTTCCGGGCTTCCGCACCTGACGAGCGCCGTCCGTCTGCTGGTGGAGGGTCGTATTATGAACCTGGCCCGTGGGGTTGTGGGCACCGTTGAGGGGCAGGTGGTGGTAAAGGGGCTAGAGTCCTGCATGCGAGAGACGGCGCCGGACCTTTTGCGGCGTGTGAAATCAACCAACGAAAAAGGGGTAGCGGTAGAGCTGACGGCCTCGCTTGCACGGGATAAGCCAGGTCGGACGCATTTGCACCCCCACACGCTGCGCGCGTTAACTCCAAAAGAGACGCAGAGTTCGATCACGGTTGGGGACTCGGTAGACAGTTTACCACCCTACAACCTATCTGATATCGCGTATAATTATGGTGGTATTCTGATACGCGGTCGGAAATGTGCGCTAATTCGTGATTTATCGGATAAGCGTCGTTCTAACCGGATGTATTTCCCTTATACCCCGGCCTCGTCGTCGGAGACGGCAACCGAGTGCGCGATACGTGCGGTGTGTGAGGGTTGCGATGTGAGCTGCGATAACTTTTTTGCGCCGTCCTGGATCCCGCCAGTGGTCTATTATGAGCGAACGGATGAATTCCTTCGGTGCATTACGCTGTATATTATGTTCGCGATCGATCCATCTCCCCAAGGAGTCGATGGCGATCGGTTCGAAGATGCGCCGGATCCAGAGGAGCCATACGACTGGACCAGTTATGATCGTGCGCGAATATTGCTGTCATTGGAAGCTGAGCGCGAGGCTTTGATGGAGGCCAGACACCTACTCCGAAAGGCCGACATGGTAGGCATGTGCCAGCGCTTTCCAAACTATGGTCTGTTTGGGGATTCCACAGATGATCTCCCATCATCGAAAAGCGCCTTATGCTGATATAAGTCCGTTTATAGACTAATCCAAAGATCGAGAAGAGAGTCAGTGGCTTGTTTCGGGATGCGATGGTAAGAATGTTTATAGCGTGTATATGGAGCGGTAAGACTAAATGAGTTGGAATGAACTTCCATTTTTCTTGTCTGGATATTTGCTCTTGACAGGGATAATAACCAGAAGAAAATATCAACACTTCGTAAGGAGAAAGCTACCTCAATAATAGTCCATTCTATTCGGATCCTTACTTCTGGTGTCAGCCTTCGCTTCCTTCTTTTGTATTTTACGCTAAGTTGATCAAACTGGGTGTGTTGCTTTCCACCGATTGTTTTTCAAGAAATGCAACATATTCTGACTAGGTTATCTCCATACAAACGTAATGGTGTAAACCTTAATAACGATGAGTTAGTAGTTAAAATGCAGCCTTCAGAATACATGGGCGAATTCAATAATAGTAAAGAAGATAAATAAAAGCCAAAATAACATCACATAATCATGACCCGAGACGTACGTTTAAAGCTTTTTTTTTCTACCGCTTCCCAAACACCAGTTGCCTCAAAGCGCAAGTGCAGGATTAAAATACACCACTCCATCATTTAACGATTATATTATTATTATTCTACTTTTTTTAATTTGATACAAGTGTATACCCTATGCTGCATGATAAAGGTAGAGTTTTATTAACATAAAGGAAAAGCAATCTGAGTGTATGTCTACAAGATCATATTCTTTATAATGGTGATTCATCTCTTTTGGCTCATTAATCAATCGGGCCAGCTCATGTCGAAGGTCAGCTTTACCAAACCTGAACTTATCGGCGAGCTGGGCGCCAGGCCGGACCTTCAACTTACAATATCAAGCGTCCTCTTCTCAACTTTTGGTATGTCGCAGGAGCTGACACCCAACTCGAATTCGGTTGATAACGCTGGTATGACCTTAATTGAGTGCGAAGAGCACAACATTCACATCTATGAAACCCCCTCACTTGTCAAATTTGTTCTTATTTCTGACATACATACGCGGGAATGCAGTGCCGTTTTTAGAGAACTTCATACTGCCTATGTGGAGTACGCAATGAAGAACCCCTTTCATATCGTGGATGAGTCGGGGATTGGGCAACCGATTCGGATTCCAGCGTTTTTAGAGGCTGTCCGTGCGATAGTTTCTCGCTATCAAAAGAAGTAGAAAATTGGAAGATATACTAAAAAGTTCAAAAAAATAATAATACATTTTTGTTCTGATTGTATCTTTAATCCTTTTGATATTACTTGTTGTTTGTGAAACATACATATAGGGGTGTTATGTTATTTTAAGGAACTAATGAATCATTCCTTTGTGTAAAGTATCAGAATCTAATTTCTATCCAAGGAATGCTTCCAAAAGATTGCTACTGAAGGTGTTTGTTTACAGTTTTTCCACCTAATATATCTTTTTTTTTCACATTTTCTTCTTTTGTTTAGTGACCCCTCTGCATCTTTAA
>HF955201.1:599483-610432 GCA_000982615.1 Phytomonas sp. Hart1 | reverse complement strand
CCCCCTCCCCCTCCCGTCACAGCCCCCCGCCACGCGCCTTGTGTGACAACCCCCTCCCCTGCTCGCCCTCGAGGGGGCTCGAAGGGGGGCGGGCTGCCCGGCAGGGGCCTCTCCTGCCCCACGGGGGGGGAGGGCCGACGCGCGGCTGGCGGCCCCAACGGCCTTGACGCGCTCGCGGGCCTCGCACCGGGGGGTGGGAAGACGCCGCCCGCGAGGGGTCGGAGCTCGAACCCGGCCTCGTCGACACCGTCCGCTCTGAAAGCGAGTGCGAGGAGGAGTTTTCGCGGGGATTGCGCTCTCTTGGGCCAGAGCGACATCCGCTCTGGCGGCGCCGATCGCGCCAAGGGGAATGTGGAGGGTCTGGACGCCACTGTTGAACGCCTCCTTGGTGAAGTTCAGTTGCTTTGTGAATCTAGAAATCGCCTTGCTGAGCAACACAAACATGCCCAGTTAAGGCTTCGCCTTGTGGATTCGCAGATCGAAGCGGTGAAAAAGCAGATTCTTAGCGTTCACAGGGACTTGAACTGCGCAGAGCGTGGGCTATCGCAAAGCTTAACTCTTTTGAAGGACTTCCAACATGAGGTGGCGTGGAATTTTTCCTTACGTCAGTTTATTAACCGGGCAGAAATACAGCACACCAAGATCATGCACAAACTGAATCAGGAAGCCGAGGGGGAAGTGACTCGTTGCATTGCTAATAACAGCGCTGTGGTGTTTGCAGGCAGGGATGGTATTCCGACGAAGATTCAAACCCTTCAACGAGAGATAAACATGCTCCAGAAAAAGCAAAATCACCTTGTAGCTGCCGTAGCCACACAACAGTACCCTCTACCCCAACATGCTCCACTAAACAAAGGGGCTGACAACAATGAGGTATGTAAGGTATTGCAACACGGGAAAGCAGGGATGGGAGCGTCTTCGTCTCCCACAGTGGTTGTTGTCAAGAAAGAAGGCGTGTCATATGCAAACAAGAAACATGTATCCTTTGCATCAAATGGTCAGAGGGCCACAAAGGAGGTGAGTCCCAGATCTGTTTTACAAAATTTTAGACCTGAAGGACGTCTTACCACGACAGTTCATGAAAATTTAAAGCATCAAGTCGCGCTCGATTTGTCAACTTCGTTACCACAGGCGTCAGAAGCACAGACGACCACGAATGATTCTGTTTTCATGACAGAGGTCTATACATGAATCTATAACGCTCAACGGTGCAACGAAATAACATCATTTAATATTACTATCTAGAATTTTGCTATAATTTTCTTATTTTTTGAATTTTAAACTTTTCTTCGTGTGCCTTGGTCATTATCCCTGTCTTGGGCTTTTCTATTTTCGGTGAGATGTTCTACCTTTAAAAAATATGTTTTACCCTTTACGTATTTGAATTTGCAAGGGATTCAAAAATGCATTATTACCTTCTTTTTCTAAATTTCATTTTTTATACCATAAACACTAGTTGCACCATTTTGGAGAGTAATCTAAAGGTAAATATAGCAAACTGAAAAGAAAGACGAGAAAGAAGTATTTACATAAAATTAGTCTCTTTTCACATTTTTTTAACTTTACAGGACTCTAAAAGAATCCAGAATCACGAATACGCACGGAATCATTAAGTTGACATTATTCCAATCATGGACGACCAGGGATTTTCGTCGCTGGCGTTTGGACGATCACATTCCGTTTCATGTGATTCTCCCATTTTCTACCCCCCAACGCAGGAGACTCCTGAATCCAACACGCAAATCACAATGCGTCGGAAGGAGATTTTTGATCGGGTGTATGGCCAGATTATTTTTCCACCTGTACTTGGACTTTTTATCGATAGTCCGCAGGTACAGCGCTTGAGGGATCTCAAGCAGGTCGGCAACACCCACTATGTCTACCCAAGCACGACGCACACACGGTTTGAGCATTGCCTTGGGGTAGCCCACCTCGGGATGCGCTTTTTCAAGCAAATTTTCGAAAACCAGGCGGAGAACAAATTTCTGATGAAGCTGCCAGATATCTCAAGCGATGAGATCGTCAAAGATCTCTGGTGCGTGGGCATCGCCGGGCTCTGCCATGACCTTGGCCACGGGCCACTTTCGCACATGTTTGAAAAGTACGTCAACGAGATCCGCGCCTCCAAGCACATACCACTGTGGTCTCATGAGGAGGCCAGTGTTTTAATGGTGCGCACGATCTGGCGAAACCGACAGGATGAGCTGGAGCAGATGAAGCTTTTCGAGACCGATCTGCGTTTTGTGGAGCTGCTTATTCATGGGTTGGATCCATTGGCGGAGTGGCCCGAGAATGAAGTGGGCCGCCCGCCCTCGAGGCGTTTTATGACGGACATCATTGCGAACCGGCGCAGCGGCCTGGATGTGGATAAGTTAGACTACATTCAACGGGATTCACTAAGTTGCTTTGGCTCGTGTGCCCTCTCGTCGGTTGAGCGGATCTTTCAGGGGGCGTATGTCTTAGAGGACGAAAATGGACAAACCGAGATCATCTACCAAGATAAGCTCGAGGGTACTATCGAAGAGGTTTTTATCAACCGTGCGCGTCTTTTTCGACTCGTTTATCAGCACCGTGTTTCTCAAGTTATGGATCAAATGACCCTCGACGCGTTTGTGGCGGCCGACGAGTTCTTTACGATCATTCATGAGGGAAAGGAGTACCGACTCAGCGAGATTGTTGACCATCCAGAAGCGTATCTGCAGACCGGGGATTGGATACTGAGTTCGATTCGCTATAGTACAAAGCCTGAGCTGAAGCCAGCCCGTGATATCCTAAATAGCATCCAGTATCGACATATTTATAAAACCTTAGGCTACTACACGACCAGCTCCCCGAGTCAGGCCAAAGCTATTACCGCGCGTGATCTCATCGCATCGGTAGAAAGTTTCGATTTAAAGGAACAAATGGAGATGTGGGAGGATGAAACCGGTCTCTGTCCCATTGCGATGCTGGGATTAACCATTTACAAGGCTTCTAAGGATTTAGGGGATGTCGATCCCCTGAGTCGGATTCGTTTTTTTAACCCACGTCTAGAACCCCTTTGCCCATATTTTCCTACCGAACAGCGCGTCACCAACGCTCTTGATACGCGCGATCAATTCCGCGTCGTGGCAGTTTCGCGAATGAACCTCAACGTGGAGGATTCCAATATCCTCATCGATACTTTCAAGAATTATGCGGCAAAACAAGACATACTACGCCCCATCGGCCGCACCGAAACCCCAGTGCGCTCAAACAAGCGTTCGAGGGAAAATTCCAACGATGACTTTCTATTTCCTGATGTTGGATTTACTCAGAATAGTAAATATTTAACACCGAAAAGGCATCGAACCAATAGTCAACCCCCAGTTATTTTGACCCATCTTGGCAAATAGAAAAGAAACAGTATGATAGGATTTTTTTTTTAATATGAGCAAATTGATTTGTGGAATAGAATAAATTTACATCACAAATCTAACAAATAGGCTTATATTTTTATTCCCGTGTATTATTTCCGATCCATTTTATTGTAAAATTTTCACGTTAGTTATTTATAAAATGCTCTTGTGTTAGATATCATAAATACTATTTTATATTCTTATTCATTGCGAAATGCCGATTAACTCTTTTAGTTCTTCATAAGGTATATCTTTTTATATATAATGTGTGGCTCAGACGAATCGGACCCTAAAAAAGACTCTTGAAAAATGAGAAACGACATTTCCTCAAAACGGTGTTTAGTATTATTTTTCAATATGCGTGTATCATTTTGTATCAACTATCATATCGACATTTTTTTTTTTCAAATTTCATTACCGCATTTGTTTTGAGTGGTCCATTGAGGATGTACTCATAATGCTTCTTGACAGTGCTTATATTTCACCCTAGTTTTATACTCTTCCACAATGGTGTTAAAATTGAGGTTAAATATTTGTGAAAGGTTCCACTTATTTATATCTTTGTTTTTGATAGGTTTATGAAATCGAAAGGTTTCACGCATTGATCTTTATTGAGGGGAGTCGTCGATTCGGTCTGTTGAAAAAAGCCCATAACTTTTAAACATCCATGTTTTAAGTAGTGTTTTTAAAAAATGGAATGCTATCGTGTAATTGCTTTACAACGCATGGGAAAAAAAATGTGCCGATGTTGCAAAAGCGAACTGTATTGGAGTTACCACCAAGTAGGATTTTGCTTTCATTTTTTCTCACCAAGGCTTTTACCAGAACCCTGTCATATGGATTCACCATTCTTCTCTCCTCTCTCTTCTTACTTATACATACATACTTATACGATATATATCCATACCTATATATTATATTTCTATATTTTTCTTTCTGTTTTTATATACAGATCTAGATATCTAGATCTATATTAATTGATATTTATCGTGCACACCTTTCGCCTCCATCCCATACCCTCCGTGCCAGGGCCCGTTCCGTCATGTTGTCCACGCTGACGCCTTTTATCCCCACGCACGCCCAAATCCGCTCCTGGGGCTATCCCGACGACGTCCGGGACAAACTCGAGCGGCTTGCCCTTGCCCTTCTTCGGCGGCTTTTTGCCCCGTTGGTGCGGCGCTGGCGGGGGCGGCGGGCGCGGCTGAAATTACTCAACGCCCTCCTCCACCGGTATTTACCAGACCAACGCGCCAAACAGCGCTGTCTGCAGGCCATTTTATCCAAATCCGCCATCGCCCAGGCCACCCCTCTTCTGCGTTCCGCCGCCGCGGGGGAGGGGTTGGGGAAGGACGTCACCAAAGCTCCACTCACCGAGGTGAGGTTCGTTGGCGAGGAGGAGGGGGATTTGGGGAACCCCCGCGTGGGGGGGAGACCGCCGGGTGAAAAGTCCTCCCGCTCTATATTATTCTCATCCATCGGGCATTCCACCGGGACCGATCCCACCGCAAAGCGGGAATCGTTGTCGTTTTCATCCTCCCAGAGCCAAATTCAGGCCTCGCAAACCCTAAAAGAGGCGATTTCTAACGTGCTCGATCTCAATCTCAGGTTTCGAGCCTATTTGCAAGGGGAGATGGTGCAATGGCCGATGGAGCCTGCCCACGAAGTGTTGATCTTGTTAGAAGGCACCTTCGAGCGGGTGGAGCCACGGAAAGTCGGGGCGGAGGATTCGCATCCCGGGAGGTGGTCCCAATCGAGATCGAAATTTCCGTCTTTTTCCATATCCACGATGAATTCAAGCCTCGAAGGGACTTATCCCCCGCCCATCTTTCAGGCAGGGGGAAAGGCCAAAGGACTTTCGCAAACTTCATGCCCCTCTGGGGGTGGAATGGATAGTTCAACTACCTCGCGGAGGTGGCAAGGGAAACTTTTTCCCCTGGATTATACGGTGCAGAAAGATTGGTTATCGGCCCCGGCTGTGCTGGGAGAAATCCCTTGCATTGGTGGCTTTCCTTTTTGCGCGGAAATCGTGGTGCATTCCGAGCAGGCAGTGATCGCTAGCATTCCGTTTGATATTTATTGTCGAATCGTTTCGTTATTGCCGCTAAATTCTCAACGGAAGCTTCTCACGCAGGCGCTCAAACAACGCGAGCTTCTTATGCCCTACTTCGCTCCCATGACCCGAGAACGACTTAGTGTTTGCCCATTTTTATCCCGCTTGAGGTCCGAAGACGTAAATCACCTGCGGGAGTATTTAGTACCGAAAGTATACGCCTCCGGGATGCTATGTAGTGAAGGTTCAAACCCAAAGCACATCTTTTTCATCCGCCGCGGAATTGTTTGTGTGGATCTGGAGCATCAGAATATCACGGAGACCTTTTCCTCGTCCTGTCCGCGAAGTCGGACCCTCCTCACGGAAGGCCACACGTTTGGGGAGGCTCAGTGCATTTCCCGGGAAAGGATTAAGGACTTGTTTTACGCGGTAAGCCACGTTGATATGTACATTTTGCGTTTTGATATCTTAATTCGGTTGATGGAGCAGTGGCCGGTGGCGCATAAGGACGTCATTATCGCGACATCTGTTTTAAATAAACTAAACTCAAAGGAGGCGCCGTCGCTTTCTTTTAGTTTGAGCGGGGTGGATATTACCCTCATGCGGAATGCGGCAAAACATCAAAACATCATGTTTGAGCTGGCAAATCTACACTCTGCGATTGCGATGGAGGACTCGGGGGATAATTTGATTTCAGGGCGTCAGGGGGGGGCTGTTCTGGAAAGGCAGAAGTCCAGCGCAGTTTTTTCACCCGGAACGCCTTTGAACTCCGTAAAATGCTGCCTCACTAGCGCACGAAATGGGGTCCTGACTTCTTCAGGCTCTTCGTTTATTGTTCGAGGTGATCCGTCGCGTTTTGTCAAGATCATGAAACGTATTCCATTGTTGGGCCTTATTGTCAAAGAGGAGGATCTTACCGATCTGAGCATTTACTGGAGGTGCTCGATCTTCGAAAAGGGGGATTTTATTGTACGACGTGGGGAGGAGTGCAATCATCTCTTCTACTTTTCCGAGGGTCAGGCGGGAGTTATTCTTGACGAGAACCGCTTCCGACAGGAAGTCAAGGCCTTAAGCCCTTTGGCCGATTTCTATGACGGCGAGATCCTCAACTTTAAATCACTTTCCACCGAGGAGCTTTTCCCCATTCCATCAGGGCATACCATTGGCTATACTTGCGTACGACGCCACCGATGGACTCACAGCATTATTGCGATGGAGGATCATTTAGAGGTTTGGGTGTTGGAGCGGTCGTCACTTGTATCCTTCTTGTGGAAATCGAAGTTGGACCATCAGATGCAGAGTGCCGCATTACAGTTATTGCAGCCTCTTTATATCCAGCGCGATCGAATCCCTTTACTGGATTATCAACCACTGCTTTCACTTTTTCCGAACTCCTTATGGAGTGAACATCCAATGCCCAACATGCACCCCGTTTCGGTTGTCGAATCCAAGGTGCTATATCCTATATGGCAAGAAGGTGACTTTCCTCTGCCTCTGTGATAAGCACCGAATGGTATATCTTCATACCCCCCAAATAACACATATTACCTTTTTTTTTAATCTAATCAAATGTATAGATTTTTTATATAGTTTTTTCTATATAGTGTTCATTTGCCATACGTGATTTTTTTACAATAACTACGCCTTATATTTTGGAGGCACAAATGCATGCACACAGCTTCAGACATACTTTCCGATTATTATCATAATACATCGAGCGCTTAATAGACAGAGTACCGTTATCATCGGTTTTACTTTTTTTTTTCATATCTTGATTATCATTTATACCCTTCATTATGATTTTTTTTGTATTGAATCAATGATAATGGAAATCATTTCAGAGAAATCTGATGTAAAATAAAAAGAACAACAAGTGCAAAAATAGAAATACACAGCACTTCGCGTTGAATTTTTACTTCAGGGCTTTGAAGTTAGTCAGGATATCAGTTTATAATATTTTTGTATACGTTATTTGTGTCTTTAGTATGAAATATATTTAATTAGTAAATAAACTAGGGAGAGAAAATTCTATAGTTTGAGGTTTAATCATTAAAAATTGTTCGTATTTTTATTATCATAGTATAAGCACGTAAATTTTTACCAAGAGCGCAAGTTCAAAATCTGAATTTTTTCCAAAAACTTGGTTCGTTTTTTTGTGTTTACCTACTTTCCATTCCTTTTTTTCCTTGCCACTCAATTATATGCATTAATCTTAATATAAGTTTATTTTGAGGGAAAGGATTTCAAATTCATTTGTTTGTAGCTTGCTTCCGTAATGCGCTGCTTTTGTTGTCTAGCAACATTTGGAATGTATTGCCATAGAACATAAAATACCATAAGCTCTATCAAAAAGATAGCGGTTATTGTGGGTGGTAAGGCAGCTCTTACCTTTTTCAGAAAAGGAAATATGGATAAAAAGGACAAATAGTCAACAGGGGGATGAACACCAAGGCTTTTACAGAGTGTTAGCATTTAGGCATGCGTTTTTATAAGCCACATCAAGTAATTAACTATCATCCCAAGTCTGCAGCTGGGAGTGTATACGTTAAGTACAAGGAGCGGTGCCAAGCACGGTGATGTGGCAAATTATACCTTTACATGGCCGAATTGAACACCAACTTCACCGCCTCTGACTAGCTCTACCGGCGCTGTAAAATAACAAAATTTCCGATAATGAGGTATCCGCATAGTCTACAACTGTTGCTACCTCTTCACACTTTCTCTACTGAATTAGGGAGGATAAGTTCAAATTTCTCTTTCACCATTTTCATTCAATCATATTGGCCTAAAAATAGTACTAAACGAATAAAAGGATCGGCATTTTTTTTTTATACGATATGCTTGAATATTGTGTTTCAATGTCATTCACATTAATTCGTAGTATTGCCTTTTTAAAATTATACTTTCGTACTGGTTTCCAAATTCAACTCCTTGGCTTCGGTCCCGAGTCCCTGCTATTACTCATTTCATATTAAAATTTTTCGTATTGGAACTTCGTAATCCACATCAATGGGGATGTGTTTTATTGACCCCCTTTTTTGTAACAGGATGTCCTGTATTACCCCCCCTCCCCTCCCCCTCTCTTTCTCTGTGTAGACTTCAGTAACTTCTCGTCTATTTTCTTCAGGGCACAACTCTGACGGTTTCCCTCTTTTCTGAAGTAACTCTAAGCACAGACCTCTGTTACATGCAGGGGGTGATTTCTCTGTGATAGAATTAATAAGTAACAACCCTTAAGCACACATACGTTCTTATACTGGGATCCTCATGTCACATCCCGGATCCTCCTCCGATTGTGATGGGAACAGTTCCCATAGAGGTGAACTCTTTGTCTACGTTATGCGGCTCATGGCAGATTATACGATTCAGACCCTGGAGGAGCTCTCCGAACTACAGAATTCCTCACCACAGGTTCTTTCAACGCCACAAATGGAAAGTGGACACGAAGGGAAAGCCGCACCTTCCCGCACGTCGGACGAGGGGATAACTTTGGCATTGGGGGATATGGTGGAATACGGCAGTGATGAGATACGCGAGCTTGCCTTTCGAACGAAACGAATAAAACGGGTTGTGGGCCTCGTAGAGCAGTGGGCTCGTCGTCAGCAGGAGCGTACACGGCATCGAGGCCAGCAGAGCCACCGATCTGATCCCACAAATACTTCGTGTAATGAGGAAATTTTGGGTTTTAAAAGCCAAGACGAAAACGGTTCTCGATCAGCGGGATCGAGCGGGTTCACAGTTAGAGCCCACAGCACGGTGGCAATTCGAGCGATTGAAAGCCTCCACGATTGCCTTGTCAGGATTAATACGACGGAGGCCCGTCCTGTCGAAATCACGTGCACAGGCGAGAGCTCCTCCATGATTCAACCTATAGCACGTTCGAGGGGGTTAATGGAGGCTTCAACTGAGTTGTACAGCACCAACGTGCGAATGATGTTTCGCAAGATGAGTAAAAGTGCGACCAAGTTGAAGATACATTCACCTTCCGCGTCCACTACACACTCTATCGATGGACTGGAAAGGACGCTGGAAGGCCAAAAGCGTCCAAGATCTTCGGATGATGGTAAAGAGCCCGAATTGAGTTCTACCACGATAGGGAACGCATTATCGAGCGTATTCGACGAAATATCATCCTCGCAAAGAGAACAGCGACTCTCCCTTTACGCAGGACGTGTTCCGCTCTTACCGAAGTTGGATACTTTTGCCATGGGTATCGCGTCAAATTCTTCAAGTTTTATCTACCTCTCACCCGCGATTCGGCGATACGCGGCGCTCAATCTTTCTGCGGAGAGGCAGATGCTCCAGCGCGTGTGGCGTGTGACCTGCAAAGCGCAGGTATTACTGCAGCTTCCTCGACTTCATCAGGCTGAAGAGGCCTATCACGAGCAGCTTCGCAACTTGTCGTCGAGGCAGGGGGATTCAAGTGGCAAAGCCTTGAGAGATCTCGCCCAACATCGTTATTTTCGGTTTGTACACGTCAACGAGGGTGTTATACGGGTAGATGTTCAGCATGGCCTCTTAATAGATTTTACTTATAACTGTGCGGGGGGGCAATGGGTTGTTTTGAAATTGCATTGGAATATATGGGTTCCGACTGCCTCTCTTTGGTTTTCTTCATCGTTCTCTCCAAACACAACGGAGGATTCTGCGAGGAAAAGGCTACCGTTTAAGACGCCTGCGGGAATTTTCGACGGCGGTGCGCACGTTGCTGACAGTGGCATTCGCGTGGTGTTGCCTCAACGTCAGGACGTGATGCTGCGTTTTATACAGAAAAACTTCACCAATGGCGGCCTAGAAGGTGGTCTGCTTGCTGCGAACCATTTGCTGTGTACAGTAGTGATGGATACCCTGGCAAAGCAAGCAAAGCAGCTTCAGGAACATTTTTTCGTTTCGCTGCTAAAGGCCTGTTTTATTGTGGATATTCGTCCAGGATCGCACCTTGCGGTGCAGCTCAGGCTCCCCATTGCCGACCATCAGACACAATCCGATGGCGGAAATGCTTCGGCGGTTTTCGTCAACTTGCACAAGTTTTATCTCACCGCCGGCACGGTGCTGGTGGAGTCGACCTTGACGAGCAGGCGCACTGCGGTCCATGAAGGCTTGAATACCCAACTTTTACTATCCAATGCGTCTCTTGTTGACGGAAATAGGTTGCTTGTGAACCTTGAGCAGTGGTTGTGGGAGGGGGTCTTCGCTACTGATAATGTTGATCGAGCAGCACTGCATTAGATAGGCAATACCACATCATCCTTTTTTTATTTCTTCGCTTTACATTACCTAGTTAAGCGAAGCGTTAAACAGTGGAAAGAGAAGGCGCCTATCATTCTAAACTAACACCGCGATCCACTATTCAGCTTCCCTTTTATTTTACATTTATGATTCCTCCTGTTTGTTGTTGCACACAGGCACGCATTAAAAACAAACACACACACACAAAATAACTACTAATAAATCTTTAACCCAATTAATCTTCCCTTTATGGGGTTGAATGCAATTTACGTATGATCCTACCCACATATTAA
>HF955201.1:582220-598983 GCA_000982615.1 Phytomonas sp. Hart1 | reverse complement strand
GGGGGGGCGGCGCGGACGCTTCGTAGCGCACGGACGGAGGCCGTGGAGGCTGCCGAGGCGTATTTCTTCTCCGACGAGCATCGCATCACGACGGGGGACCTTCTCCAGGGCAAACACGCTGCCCTTCAGCAACAGCTCCAGAGCCTGCTGGAGATGGGCTCGCCCGGGGAGCAGTCGACGTGGGTCACCCACGCCCGGGCCTATCGCGAGATGGGGCTGCACAGGAGGGCCCACCACACCCTCGTGGAGGGCTGCGCGCGGACGGGGGGGCAGGGCCCGCTGATCTGGGAGGAGCGGCTTCGCGAGCTCGCGGACAGGGGGGACCCCGCGGCCCGGCGTCGGGTCCTAGAGGAGGCCACCGAGGCTGTCCCCGACGCGGAGGGGCTTTGGCTCGAGTTGCTTACTTATCAGCCTCCGCATGAGCTCCTGGGGTGGGTGCAGCGCGCCGTCATCGCCTGCCCTCGGGGGGAGGGGCTTTGGCTGCGGCTCGTGGCCCTTTTGCCCGACGCGCAGGACCAGCGAAAGATTCTCCAGCGGGCCCTTCAGCGGAGCCCGAATTTGCCTCTTCTTTGGGCGAAATTTGTGCGCCTCGGGGGCTATTCCGAAGGGCTCGAGATCTTCCGCGCGGCGGCGCAGCGGTACGCCTCACTGGAGCTTCTCATCGAGGCCTCGAAGTTTGTGGAGTGGAGCGCGATCGAAAAGCGAGTCGAGGCAGGGGTCTCTCTCGATCCTGCGGACGACGCGGCGACGGTCGAAGGCGTCTCGGGGTTCAGCCTAGTTATCCAGAGGGAGCTTGACAAACTGGTGCGGGTTGCAGCGCAGCATTATTTAAACATCTCAGAGGAATTATCATGTCGCCAGTGGTTGGATAAGGCAACCGAGTTGTGCGGCGGCGCCGCGTCTGATAATAGCGGCCTTGCCAAGGATCCTAGTACTGGGTTCTCGTATCTATGGACTGCGGCGTATATGTTTCTGTATGCGGTACTCCCCGCGAAGGATGTCGAGCTTGCTGTATCTCATCAGGGATCTTCCTCGAGTTCGGTGGGTACGTACCTATTGGATGTAATGGCCTTGCTGGACTCGCTGTGGGAGAAACATGAGCAGCTCTGCGCTCTGTGGGCTAGTTGGCTTCTTCTGCAGCCAAACGGGGAAGCGATGCATGGAGCAGGGGCGTCATTACCACCTTTACCCAACGAGTGCGAAGCGATCGGGAAGGAGAAATCTTCCGATCAAACAAACAATACGAGAAGCGCACTGTCCAACCTGCCGGAGGCGATGAGCGTGATACGCGCCGCGATTGAAACGGCGCCTCGTGAAGTGCTCGACACCGTATCAGATTTGTTTATGAGTAGTCATCCTCAAAAGCGGTCATTAAGCCCGGATCGCGATCAACACGTGGTGTCCATGCCCGCCAATGAGGAATCCGAGGCGCCTTCGCGTGCAGACCATTCCGCGGAGGGCATTCCACTTCAACGAAGGGCGTCGAATGAGTTGAAGGCGCGTGTGTGCTTGATCGCCGTACTTTTACCCACACTTTCTAACCCCTATCTTCTAACCCATGTTGAGCTGATGCGGACCATCGTGGATGCGTTCTATATGCGGGGCTACTACTCTGTTGTACTTCAAATTCTCAAGTCGGCTTCGATGAGGGCTCAGGACGGTGTGGGGCCGAACGCGTGGATCGTCTGCGCGAGGGCCAAAGCCTACGCGGCGTTGGGGCGGCATGACGAGGCCGATGCGTGTCTTTCGCGCGCGACCTCCGCGAGCCCTCCCGCGCCCTGCGAAGCGGCGACCCGACCTCAGGCTGAGGACCCGCGCGCGGACCTGGTCTGGGTGAAGCTGGCGGTTCACCGCCGGAGCCGTGGGCAGGCGATCACCCCTTTGCTCGAGGAGGGGATCCGGCGCCTCCCCTGGGCCCCTCGGCTCTGGCTCATGCGGTTGGAGGAGATGCGGGGGGTGATTTTGGCCGACAGGGCGGCCACCGCGGACGGCCTCATCCCGCCCGATCACATCGCGCAGATGCGCCGGCTCTACACCCGCGCGCTCGCTCACGAGCACTGCGCTGGCGAGGTCGCCGTGTGGGTCTACGCCGCGGTCCGAATCGAGTCCGAGCTGTTCTCCTCGGCGGCCACCGCTCGCGCCTTATTGCTCGATGCCGAGGTGCGGATCGAGGGAGGAGGCGGAGGAGGGCCTGGGGCTTCCTCCTCGCGAGTCCGCCGCGGTGGGGTTCCCGCCCCCGCGTCCTCTTTTTCGTCCTTTTCCTCTCATTCCAGGGCGACCCTTGGGATGGCGCGGGCTTGGGTGGAGCGCCGTCACGGCGGTGACGCCGTCGCCCTGGAGGTGGTGAAGGAGACCCTCCAGGGCCTTCCCAAGACCTCCGAGGGGGCCTTTACCATCCCTGTGGGGGAGCTTTTGCAGTGGTTTATCGACCTCGAGCCGCCGTCTTCGCGGGGGCGCGCCGCGGGGTGGGTGATGCGGCACTGGCGGTCGCGCGAGGCCCTGGTGTTGATCGCCGTTGGGAGGCTCTACCACCACGCAGGGGACCATCCCAAGGCGATCTGCCAAGCCTTGAAAGCCGTCGAGGCGGGAGGGGGGCGCTGTGGGGACGCCATCGCGTTTTTGTGGAGGCTGGCGCTGGATGAGAAGTACAGGGATTGGGTCGGCCAACGACTGGAGGGCGCGGAGTGGAAGGCGGGAAAGGAACTTTCACCCGAGCGGATTCAGCGGTGGGTGTGGGGGGTGGCCGCCGCGGCGGTCTCTGATACGGCGCGCCATCAGCAAAAGACCTTCCTTCCAGTCAAAAAGTCACCTGAGTGTTTGAATAGGATACACGATGATCAAGACTTGCCAGTATTAAAGCCTAACAGCGGCCCTTTGTGGATTTCGATCGCCAAAGCTAATGATCCGAGCAACGTGACCTTAACAGGGTATCGTGATTCGGTTGAGAGTATGCTACGAATGGTAATGCATAGAGTTTTACCATGAGCGAATGACATGTCGTTGTGATAAAAATGAAGAAAAAGGGTGGATGAATGGGCATGCTAATGATAAGTCCGAGTATCGTTCCAAATTGTTGAGGCACTTTTACTGGTAAAAAAGTATGAGACCTCTATGCTTTAAAATGAGAAGAAGGAAAGATGGTACCCCTGAGGAAAATGACGACATGCTTGTCTAGGTTATGGTGTGAATGTTCATGTATTGCCTTTTCACATATATATATAATAATGCTTGTTGATCGCGTATCCTGTTGGGTTCATTAAATAAAAAGAAATTAGATACCGTAATGCATTTAAGAAAAGTAAGTCTTCTATTTTTCTTTTTTTTTTTGAAACATTTTTTTATAATTAATTTTCAAAAGTGCTTTTTTCATTTCTTTCAGAAGTTACTTTGCTTAAGAGAAAACTCAAAGACTATATGCTCTGTTATAAAAAATATTTTCTTCTTTAGTACGATTCATATATTTTTACACTTAAATTTTTGCTGGTATATTTAGTATAGACTTAAAAACATGTCCGCCACAGAGAATCAACCTTGTAACTTGATGTTGAAGGAAATTCGACGTGAGGTTGCGATTCCTCACGTTAGTTTGGGTTATACAGAACCCCGATCCCCACTTTCCGATTCTTTGGATGAATGGAATGCATCTTTGCAGTCTCTTCCGGAGGACTACGGCACCTCCGCAAACCCGCGCCGCGCCGTTCCTGCCGAAATTGATGATGTCGAGCGAGAGCTGGCAGGGGATGAAGTTCAGGTTACATTTCACTTTTCAACTTCGTTCATGGAAAAAGGCGGCTTCGCAAAGAAGATAGCCGAACAGGATGGGAAGCTTACCCTCACTCACAGATTCTACATGGGCCAGAGCATTGAGCATCTCAAGTTTTTTTTATATAAATATTATGGTATACCGTACGAGAAGATTTCGTTATATATTGGAAAACTGTTATTAATGGATCCACTGTCCCTTAGCGACTTGCCTTTCAAAGTGAATGAGGATAACAGTATTACGGTGGTTTTTACGGAGTAATTTTTATAAATTTATTCAGCCTTTCTCTTTCACTTTCCCTAATCAGGATATTGAAAATAGAATATATGAAAAACGGTAATAAAAATGTGCTTGGTACCATTTTTGTGCAGCTTTTGTTGTTAGATTTTGCTCCTTTTATTTCTGACGATACATTTGCTTTGAAATTATGATTATTCCACTTTCAAATCTATTGACTTAAAATGGTGATTAAGGATTCCATAATTCTGCCTGCTGTTGCGTGGATGGTAAATTATTCTTAATATTAACTTTCCTTAGCATGCCTTGTTAGTTCAATATTCTAGTCCTATAATTTAGCTTCTTTAAGGAGTTAAGTGAAGGATATAAGATCGAAGTACCGATTCTAACAAGGAATGTTATAACAATTCCCTTTTGCTATTAAATAGGACAAAATCCAAGGTATACATACAACTCGCTAAGTTATTTTTACTTTTGTGCGTTTTTTTAATTTGTTTCTTTAGCCAGTTTCGAATTACTATTATTATTATGTAAATTTACTTTGGTTTCCTGTTTACACACTGATGAATATTTACTCAACTAAGAACTACTGTGCTTCTTATTAATTTGTTGTACTCATGAAATATTATGTGTGTGAAGTATGCATGTCGTTTTTATGCATATTACGGATATAATAGTTGAGTCAAATTTCGGAAGGTAAAGCTCTTGCTTAGTGAAAAAGTTCAAGTAATTTAAACTGTGTTAAAACAACGCAAAGTGGATAACTGTAGGCCTTAGTCAGTCTATCTCTTACTTTTCAACTAGAGCTGCACAGTGCATTTTTATCTTTAGAATTATACTATAACTTTGGCTCCTTTTTTAGCAAGTTTCTTGCACAAACATATAAAACCGAAGGAAAGTCTTATAGACAGAACTGAATTCACACTGTCTAAAAGCCTAACTAGGTACAGAAGCTTGGATCTGGGTAACTCAAGCTCAAAGAGGCAGCAGCATTGAAATGCTTCATGTTAGACTAAGTGGTTTTATTACAGGCTTTTTTATCACTATAGTAGCATATTATCGTTATTTTGCGATACCTTTAATTGATACACATAGAGTGCAATGTCGTAAGCTGGAAGCTATCGATGATCAGTTGCGGAAGTCTCTTAAGGAGACACTTGAAGTTTCTTTGACCGGGTTTCAGCATAGCTTGAGTGACGATACCCCTATTTCTCCTGTTTTGGATTCATTTGAACAGAAATCGGTGCCTTTTGTTAGCCAGAAGAATGTAGCTAAGCCAAATTTCTTGTGATGTAATTACCGGAGGAAGTGAGTTAATCCCAATTACAAGCATGCAACAAATCTAGGTCTATCAATTCGGGTTTGGGTGCGGCATGAAATCGATTGTTTTCTTGGTTTATTTACTTGTTTTGACATGCATGCTTCAACGTGTATGAACTAATTTTGTTATGCGTGAACGCGCGCATACGATATTACCCAACTCTGACCTTTTCTATAAAGGTAATAGATAAACCCAGTTCCATTTTTTATTGTTAAACTAGTTCCATATGTGATAACTACTGATGTTTTTTAAAATTTTATCCTTTCAATATTCATGGATTCGAATCTCACTTAACAAGGATTTTCTAAAGGAAAATAGAAGTTTTTTTTACCGTTACAATTTCACTTCTGCTATTATTTTCATTCTTCACCTCATAGACATCCCTTTTATACTTTCTATTCGATGAACTTGATAGAGTTATTTCACTAATAGAATCCATTGTAAATCTATCACCGGAAAGGCGAGGGGCGCTAGGAAATCCAAGAGCCCTTTGACCTATCCCCTTTATACAGTTATTCTTACCGCACTGTGACTTTCCTCTTTCTCTTATTTATTCCCTTCACGATAACCCCCATGTCGAATGGGGCCCACCCGTACGACCCCTCCGCCCCCCTTTCCTCCATCCCCCTTGTGGAGCATCACCTGGTGACGAACACCATCCGGCGGCTGGTCCTGGGGAGCACCCCGCAGTGCTTTCTTAGCCCCACCGCGGCCCGGCGTCTCCGGCGCCCTCTCCGCTCCAACACCTCCCTGCGCGCCCTTGTGCTCTACCGGCGCCACGCCAGCCTGCCGGCGGTGGGACGGGTCCTGTGGGCGGCCGCGGGCTGCCGTGGCCTGACAAGCCTCACCCTTGTAACGGAGTGCACACAGGAAGAGGTTGAGGCCCTGGCCCCCGCCCTCGGGGCCTTTGGCTTGCCCCCTACGAAGCCCTGGAAGGGGGGGGGGGTTCCCGATCGGCCTCACTACGCTGCCCCCACCGCGGCTTCGAGACGATGGAGCCACCTTTCTTCACCGAGCCTTTCGGCGTCCTCCGCATCGCGCGTTCGGGCCGCCACGGGGCGTTCTCCTGGGGTCTCCCCAAACGGCGGATGGGGGCGATTATTGGGTGGAGACCGTGGTTCGCTCTGTCCTTCCTCCTCTGACCCTTCACTCGAGGCCGGGAGGGGATGCGAGACGTCAAACGTGGGATGGACACCTTGCCATTCGGTGAGCCTGACATTGGTTTTTCACCGCTTGGATGCGGCCATGGTCGATGGCCTCGTTGAGGGCCTTCGCAAGGGTGAACGAATCACGGATATCGTACTACGGGTACACCACGTGGAGGGGCGGACATCTCAGGAGCGGAAGGATCTTCAACAGTATGCTTCTTCTCTTGAGGCGGTTGCCGTGCGTAATCGAGAACGTATGCGCGATTTCGAGTGCCAGGCTTCGATGGAGACGTCGCGACCTTCGTCCCCTCATGCCTCATTATACTCGGTGCCGCTGCAGCCATCACGTTTTGTTTCTGGAGCGAATAAGAAACAATTATTACGGCCTGCCGGAGTGAGCCTTGCTCGCGATGTAGGGAAAGCGGAGGGTACATTGCGGCCTTCCGATGCTTCCCCACGCTTTCGCAGTCTTGTAGGTATGTTAGGAGCGAATGAAAGACGTCAAGCCCATGCCTCTGGAAAAGTAGTATCACCAGATACTGTGTGGAAGCCTCATCCTCCAAGAGGTTTCAGGACAACTGGAGTCGAGCAAAAGACCTGCGTTGCTCCTTGCAAACCCAAAACGCCTCTAAAATATGGTCAACAACCACACACTTCATACCCTATGTGCTCCCCAGTAAGTTTTCATAGGATACGGGGCACATATTTAGGTCACATAGGCATGCCTCTCCTATCCGATGTATCGAAAATCACCAATGGATACTTTGCACCCAAGGGTCGTCCCCACTCCTATGTTAAAGGGACGATGCTGACCCCACCCTCGCGGCGATACTCACCAGCGCAGCTTATTCCACAACCACCACAGCGGCAGCGAGGGTGTACGGCGCTATCAACTCGCCTTACTAAACATTCTGATCACACCGCAGAAAATGTTGGCGTAAAGTCCCATCGAGGTCCTCACTTGACCCGGAAACAATTGCAGGCTTCACCGTATCAATCCTCCCCTTCATCCTCGCCCATATCATCTCGGATTAGCCACTGGAGGGGCACTTCATCATCTGCTTCTTCTACAGCCATGTCTTCGCCCCTGCCCCGACCTCCGGCCCGTTCGCATGGCAAACTCACAGAGGCTCCTGCGGACGGAAGGTTAGTTCTCTCTGCCAACGTTCGACACTATCCATGTCGGGAGAAACCACCTTCGTCGAAGACGCTTTCTGAACGAGTATTCGTTGAGGTGCCGTCCCTTCCACAGTGTACGTTATTCATGCCCTCTGTTCCTGGGGTAGAGGAGCAGCCGCAGCCAACTTCGCCTGCTGGTTTGAATACCCAGAGCGCATCGACCAACATCCTTCCCCCGGAAGCTGTTTTCCCTCCATCAGATTCCAGGGGTGCTTGCGCCGGCTTTGCTTCTGCGCATCGCTGTTTTGTGTGCAAATTGCTCGGCGTCGGTGGCTGTTCACCGAAACCAAGCTTCACTACCCCCCACAGCGCGAGCCAGACTCAAAAAAAGAGCCTATCGAAACCACGCACCTCTTGTGAAGGCCATTCAAAAACGCTCACGTTGCCTCCGAGCACAAAGAAGGCGGAAGACAAGGGCTGTGATTCTCAACTCTCCATTTCTTCCTCTTCTACACGACGGAAAGCGTGTGAGGCTACTCTTCGACTGCATGAAAGAAGCATGGAAGACGCTTCTTTGCACACTTCGAAGGGTTCCACCGAGATTCCAACTTCTTTATGTGCAACTTTGAAGCCTTGCCACTGTCGTGATAGAGACGTACCTCCAACTGCTAGTCGGAATTCTTTTACCATGAAGGAAATTCATGACGCCGTGAAGACCACCTCCAGGCAACTGGACAGACGCGCTCATTTTCGTCGACTTAGGTCTTCCAATTCTAGCGTTGCTTTATACACAAGTCGTGATCGGTGCGTAGCGAAACCAAAAAGTTTATCGACGTCCTGCATTTTTCCGTTAAATAAACAGGTCGAGAACGTGCAGCGTCCGGTGCCACCTCCTTTTCCTTCACTAAACCTTCATCCGCGATGGAAATCCTGCATTTCTGATGCTTGGATTGGGCAACCTACAAACGATGTTGAGGAAAGCATCAAAGACGTCGAGGAGGGTGACAGTGAAGAAATTACTCCACTGAAGGAGTACCCCTCACTGGAGGTGACGCCGCGCGTAGGCAGCACTGGAGCCTTATTGCCTCTTTCACCAACTCAGACTCGTATTAGCCATCTTGGTAAATCTTTTGAAATTGCCAGCGAGGGGGCTGTCATAGGTTCGCCAGTGTTGTTGGCCTCATCTCCATACTATGAGCCATACCCGACCCGTGCGGAAAGAAGGCATCCGTTGAGCGTGACCGATGGACTTGAGGGCCCTCATTCTTTGCAAAGACTGTGTTTCGAGCAATTACAGGAGTCCGTGCAAAATATCCAGGCTAAATTGGAAACTTACTGTGTTCGGGTGAAGGAGGAAGTAAATCAGATCACTCAGCAAATGGATCAGCTGAGCGGGGTGATGGCGCAGGAGGTTTTAACACGTCTCTCAGATATATTAGTTGTATTTAAAAACATAGAGAAGAACCAAATGTTGTCTTAGTTAGGCAGTAACAGAGATCGATTGTCATTATTGTTATTTTTTATTTTATCCTCAGATTGATAGCCTAAATAATTCGTTTTATTTTGTATGGGAATGTACAAAATTATCGCTTTATATTCATTTTAATCTTCGCCAATTTTTTTTTTGATTCCCTTCACTTTTTCCTTATTTACACCCTTTCAGTACATATTGTTAGTGTATTATTTACTAACATATGTCTTATTCACAAAACGAGGCATATATAAACACGTTTCAGCCAGTTTAATAAGTTTTTAATAAACATATACCTGCTACACGATTTAACTAACTGCTATTACTTTTCTTGTGTAATTATTTTTAGAATGGCTCATAATCAAAATACACACCTAAAGCTCTCTAAATCCAATGTTAGAGAAATTTGAAGCAAGTTTTAATATCAGCAGAAATGTCATCTATAAATGACACTCGAATGATTTTCATTTTCATTTGCATCTCTGACATGTTGATATATGTATAACTTCTAGTCCCCCTTCCCTATTTTGCATTACTCTGTGAGAATAGCTTTTCTAAAATGGTTGTTTCTTCTCTTTCTCATTTTTCAAAGCATTGGGTACCAAAAGGGTGCTTGATACTGAGAACCCTTTGATCGGTTTTAGTTATTTCTAACGTCGCTATATTCATTGAAGAAGTGATAGACAAGGGGACTAAACGATACGAATACTGGACTCTTAGATAGAAAGCACATTCCCATTTTTAATCCCAGGACCCTCGCAATGATGACGAGCCTGTCTGCCGTGAACGTAGGGAAGCTTGTGTGTGACTCTTTTGGGAAGTTATTGAGTAAAAACCTTGACATCAAACCCATTGTCCAAACGCACGAGATCGTATCGCAGAGTATGCAAACGGTGGATCCATCCATGGCGTTGTATGTTTTTGGTTCAACAGCGGTCTACGGCTTTCATGAAAGCGGTTGTGATGTCGACTTCGTCGCTCTCAACCAGAAGGATGTGTCGGATGGCAAAGCTGCTGATCCGTCGTCCGAGATCGCCAAGGGCCTTCAGGTGGATTTTCTAAGTCGCCTCGAGGCCTCCCTGCGAGAGATGCATAACCTAGCGTGGAAGATGGATCTGGTGCGGCGAACGCGAGTGCCGGTTTTACGGGTAAAAGGCGACCCATGTGGGATTGATTTCGACGTCACAGCAAGGCGGCGAAATGGGGTACGCAATAGTGCCTTGTTGTCTGCGTACTTCAAGCAGAAACCCGAGACTCGCTGGCTGAGTATGGCGATTAAACAATGGAGCAAGCGCGCGGGCTTCAATATGAGCGTGGATGGCGGGTGTCTTACTTCTTATGGATGCAATTTGATGGTGGTATATTATCTTTTACAGCGTCAGCTGGTGAAGTTTGTGGACCCGGAGAGATGTGATGTGGCACACATTCCTTCGCTGCCTTCGTACCTTCCGCTAGAGCATCCCGCACAGAATGGCAGCGAGCTCGGGGACATGGTGCTGGATTTTCTAAATTATTATCTTCACGAATTCAACCCAGAGACCGAGGTTATTAGCTTAAGCCGGGCAGATAAGACAACTAAGGAAATGATATACTGGACAAAACAGGCGGAGGACATGGCACGTATTTCTGGAGAGAAGGTAAGCTACCGCTGGTGTATTGAGGACCCGTTTGAACACAATTTAAATGTAGGTCGCTATGTGACTCCATTTAAACTGACACTACTGAGGAAGCATATGGAGAGAGCTAAGGAGACAGCGCTACTTCTAAGCATATCGTAACTTTTTTAAAAAGTGAAGCCCTTTGATGCAAAAAGGGAAAATCATAAATTAATAAAGAGTATGCTATCTTGAAAATTTAGTTAAGAGAGATATCGTATTAAATAGGGCTTTGACTTTTCCCTCTTTTGAGTCTTCTGACATTATTATTTTCACCCTGTATAAATTGAAGGAGGGAGAAAACCAACTGTATTCTTCACACACATATAAAACTGTTATTTTCTTCCTCACAATAAATTTTCCTTCTTTTCTGTGGGATGTACCCTATATTATTCAGGAATTTTTTGTCTCTATTTCATTCTACAACTTCACAGTTGTTTTTTATTTGTATAACTGTGAAAATCATTGTCAAATTTAGCTTCTCGTTCCTGTTTTTTTTTATACTTTGAATGATTCTATGTATTTTCCATATCACAGCTCGCTTTATATAGCCATAATATAGCATCCATTTTTATTTTAAGTTCCCACTCTTGAATTTTGAATTCACTTCTGTTTCTTTATTAGATGATATGAACAGAATATTCTGCCTAGCAACGAGCGGCCATGCGTCACAATTCCTAATGTCACCACGAGCCGCTTCTTTTCGTTTCCACCGCTCAGCTGCGGCTTCACCGACTTCTATGTCGTTTTCACAATTCCGTGAGCCTCGATGTTGGCTATGGGGTGATAGCAGCGGGAATAACAAAAAAGAACATGAGGTTGGCAAAAAAACCGATAGCTGGAAACTTTCGGAGGATGAGACAAGCGCTTTGGAGTCAGAGTTGGAATCAGTCTTGGAAACGGAGAGAGGAGAACCACCTGAGTCTGGTACCGCTTTTCCATATATGAAAACGCCAATGTCATCATCATCACGGATTCGGTTGGAAAGAATCGATCATCCACCAGCAAAGTTCGACTTGCTCACAAACTCTCTAGTGTATCGTTGGCAGACAACCGCACAGTATGCGCGTAAGATATCAGGCCCTATGCGAGAGTGGGCGGTTGAGCTGAAGTACCGTACTGGCGTACACATAGAGATTGAGCCAACCTATCCGAATAGACTCTTGATCACGGCAGAGGAGGGGGGTTATACGACTGCGGATGAGGTCGACGTAACGGTATTCTTGTTTGGCAGCGAGCGTGGAGTTTCCAATTGTCACCAGCTTATGGATTCGATCATGGAAATTGAGCCGTCGTACGTACGCCTTGGCATATTCCGTCGCTTGCCAGGTACCACTGACCCAGGTGAGGTGGAATGGCTGATGCTGCGGCGCATCAACCGCGAGCTGCGTCCCCCAGATATCCCACCCATCTCCCTCAAGCTTCCTGGCAAGTGGACCTTCCTGTACGAGCAGTACAAAGAGGCGGCCATTCGCACCCTTTGGGAGGAGACCGGTATCACAGTGAAGCCCGTGGAGGTCTTCCCCACGGCGAGGCTGATGCAGTCCATCCCATCCTTCTACTGGCGTGTGCCGGTTCACTACTTTGTTGCAGAGGTGCCTTACCAGGTGGAGGTGCGGGGGCCACAGGTGACACCGAACGCATACGTCCGTCACTGGGATCCCAATCTGTTGCGGAGCTCTCCCGACCCTATTGACCGCGCCTGGGCACAGCTGGCGGACCCGGAGACGGGATGTGGCTGGATGCGGAGGGAGATCATCGACGAACTACAGCGACCACTGCGTGGCGACGATTATATGGCGATTCGCTACACCCCACCACCGTACTCCAATCTGGCCTCTACCCTTGGGTTTAATCTACCAGCTGAGGAGGATGCACAGGTAAAAGTGAAGGAAGAGGCCGGCGGCGAATAACGCTGAGGGATTCGCACCCCATGGTGTTTAGCTGTTGGTGCAACATCTAGGAAAAGTTAGCATAGTGTCACTATTTCTTACACTGCTTTTCATGTTGATGAGGTTCCTAAGTGCGTATGAAAGACGAGCATGATACGACAAAGCAAAGTATTGGTATGACCTAGAATGTGTTAGCATTGTTATTATTTTTGGAAAAGAAAAGAAAGATATAGCAAAAGCGGAGCTGATAGGGGGAAAAAAAGAGTAGCACATCCTAATATATGTGAAATCGAATCGAGCCTTAATGCATATCTTTTTTTTTTATGGTTGGGTATGCCTACATAAGGTTAGTTTGGGTTTCTCTAAAGGTTATTTTATCGATTTTAGTGTTTCTATTATGAAGGAAAACCGTATTGCGACTTCTTCCTCTTGAAAAGTTAGTGTACAAAAAGGGTAATTGCAGTGTTTAAGTGTAGAAAGGGAACCCAATCAAAAAACACAATATATAATTTTGAATAGAAAAGAAGAAACCAATTTTATGAGCATTCAAGTTAAAAAGGATATCGACTGAGCTCGCCCCCATTAGCTGTGAGGGCACTGCAAAAAAGCTAATTTATTTTTTGTCAATTCACATTTTGTCTACCTCTTCTAGATTAAATAAACGTTTTTTAATGGTGCGACATGTGCACCTTCTTGTGGGTTCTTTTTGAACCTTTTTATCAATCTGAGCTGTAGCTTCATTCACGGGCCGAGAACGAGATCGACACAATCTAACCACATGTTTAGATTTTCAGGAGGGTCAAGGGCTACTAGAGAAGTTGGAAGTCAATCAGAAAGAGGAGAAAAGTGGAGGTCCAATGCAAGAAGGAGGTATATGTGAGAAAGCAAATACGTGCTTTGTCTTTCCCAAAATGCTTTTCTTTGTTCTACGGTGGTCTTCCGCAGTTTGGAATTTCATTAGAAAAGGAAGATGCTCAAAACTTCATAACTATACTCCATATTTTTCAAAACGTGTTAACATCAGGAATAAATTTCCATGTTATATGAAGACTTATTCCATTAGTTCCTAGCAATAGAATCTTCGAAATGACTACTGTTCTATGACTTTGCGTTTCAACACTTTTCCTGTTTTGATTTTTAACATGCATAAAAAACGATGAATTTGTAAAGCTATGTAGGAGACAGCTTTTCTTTACGATTCCACGCAACACTATCAAAAAGTCCCTGAGAAGAAGCATTTTATTGTCCTTGTAGATTTCTATGTGCTATGCGGACCCTGTTCAAAACGACTCTCCAGCATTATCGTTGTGAAAAGCTGCCATACAGTTTAAGTATCTGCAAGTTATCTAGTTGTGTTCATCGCTTTGGCTCTCTACGTCGTCACTGGTTCCCTCCTATGGTGTCTAATTCAACAGTTTTACTCCTTGACTACCACAAGTCAAGGCGTTCCCATACTAGCTCACCCTCATCGTCTTCATGCCCTGACAGGCCCGAACCCTATTCCACTGAACATCCAAATGATCCCATGGCATCTACATTTTCATCCAAGCAAGCGGAAGAATCTTTGAATGCACATTCCAAAGAGGCTGCAGGGGATTGTCAAACACAACGACACGTTCAACACCCAATGGATGGCATACACACAGTCTCACCGGTGCATTCTGTGGGGTCTAATACGGAGCCGTCACCAGCTGAAGGAAACAAGTACGTCTTTCCTACGGGAAGGGCCCTCCGGATGGTTCGCCGGGGGAGGTGGCATTTCTACCACAAAGATTCCAGTCCTGGGTTTGTGGAGGAGTTGGTCGAACGCTGTCGTCGTTCGCTTTCGATGTTAGCCACCGCGGAGATCCCTGACGAGGCGACCACGACCGATTTATTTCGTCTCTCCTTACTTCCGGATATCGATACCTCGGTGTTTCTCGAGGTGGATGGTGTGGGTACAGGCCTTTTAGAGGATGACGCGACTAACGATGTAGATGGTGAAAATGGGAGCGATGGTTATGCCAGTTATGCGGGGTCTTGTTGTAATATAGAGAAGGAGAACTTTAGCGCAATTCCGACTTCTTCTAGCGTGGTAGGGGAGGCATCTCGCTTCGTTGCGTACCACTGCTATCACGTCCTCATGGATTTTAGGTTCAACCGCAAGTCACAGTTCAATCATCACAAGAAGCAACCGCGATCGGAGAAGGCTGGGCGTGAAAGCCTTCCGTTTGGATCGACTTTTTCGGGCTTGTCGCACTCATATAGCGCCGCGGAGCTAGGTATGTTAATGGATTGCATCTTTCAAGCGTCATTACTGTTACATCTGACAGGGCTTTATGAAGTGGGTGAGAAGTACTTGGAACCGCTCCTTGACGTCTGTTTATCAGCTACCATTTTTCTCTCCAAGGCTCACAACTTCAGCAGGCACAAACAAGCAAAAAAAGGCAACCGAGGGAGTTGTGAAACTGCGTACGATGTATTGTTAGATTCCTCTCTCACCCCACATTGGGATTCATTGCGTTGGGCAGTAGTTCATTATTGTGAAGCGGTGAAGTTGTGGGAACTTCTGGATCACACTGCGCCCCTTTTTAGTATTGATCGTAGTAGAGAGCCTTTCGGCCGCCTCCTTCAAGCCCATGTTGGCTTGATCATGCAGACGCTCGGTTCGCAGAGATTGACACATGAAGACTGGAACTTCTTTACGGTGCTTCTAGCTGGAAATGAAAAGCAAAAAATCACCAGGGCGATCTCGCGATGGTTTGGCGAATTTGTGAATCTTCATCAATCGTCACCTGATGAGGGTGCTCTCGGCAGGGTATCGTCATCTCCATTTTGCTTGTTTTCCCAGCAACGTCGACTACAGCTGCTGCCGATGTTATGGCTGACTATGCTGGGTGCGCACATTCAACGAGATAGGCCAACACCTGAACTAATGAACAATTGTCTTTGTGGTCGTCGCGGGAATCATATAAACTCTTTTGGAGGTAAGAGTACCTATACTGACAAACAGACGATAAGAGACTCTGCCAAAGTAGTAACCTGGCGCGCCGCGCGGCATTCCTTCTTACATTTGCTTCCCCTTTTTTCCAGAGAGGCCAAGGCGGATGTTTCTTTGTGGGCACTTCTTCAATTGCTTTACAGCGGATCGGATCGTTCCTGTAGTGGACGTGTGGAGCTAGCAGCACTTTTGTCTTCCCTGGAACGACATGGCATGATCACCGATTTTGTGCCTTCCTCGATTCGCTCTATTTTGGATGACCCTTCTGGCGCTAACCGTGCACGATTCTTATTACAGAGATGGTTTAGGAGCTTCTCATGCTGTTCAACTGTTTCATCTCCCGAGGTACATGCGGAGATTTCAGAACCCATCATCACAACCTTAACAGGGATGTACTTGGCATTTACTAAACTTCCTTTATGTGTATTATCGCTAACACCGAGGACAGATCAGGTTACTCGTGTAAGCAGGCCAAAACCACCACCTACGACGATTACCAGCTCCCCCACTTCGGGGTTTGATGGCTTGCATTTCCTTACCGTTCTGCTGTATCGCATTCTCATGCAGTGGAGTTCAAGCGGCTCTAATACTACGACACGGGGTGCGGGCTTCTTAATGCTGAGCCAAAAGTTCCAGAGGATTTTCAAGAATGACAGCATGGCGGTCAATACTTCAGATGCCGGAGCTGCTGTGCTTTCAAGGCACAAACAAATTCGTGCAGAATGCTGCGCAGAGCTTGCACTCATGTTAAGGGCAGTGCATCGTCTGCACGGGCTTCATCAATATATCATAAAAATATATTACCTACCACCACACCAGGACCGGGAGCAGCCACGAAGGAACGGTGAAGGGACGGCAAAGGGGGGAGTTTCTGGTGCAGCTGAAACGTTGATGCCTGTGATTGAGGCGGCCACCCGTGGATTCACTTTGGAGCTCGGTGAAGTTGTGTTTCCTAGATATTTTAAAGCACTACAAGAATTGGGCGAGTCAAGGCTTAGCGCTGTGGAAAAAGACCTCTTAGAAATTCTTCATGCCATGCTCACAAACATTTTGGTAAAGGGATCTGCTGAAGATGCCCATGGGGCTGACGTCAACGCTGTCTTCCGAGGACATCCAGGTGACATCCCAAGTACCTACTACGACGGTATTGAGGCCCTTTTCTCAGGATTTCAATCTT
>HF955201.1:569847-582200 GCA_000982615.1 Phytomonas sp. Hart1 | reverse complement strand
CTACTATATATACATACATATATATATATATATATATATATATATATATATATATGTTGCATACTTAATGAAGAATTTGGTAGTGATGTTGACTTTTTTCTTTTGCTTCGGCCTCATTAATTATCATTGATTGGTTTGAATTTTCATTCTTCTTCACTTTCTTCAACTAAATTCGCTGTAAATTTAATGTAATATCTGTATACATACAAATAGTAATTTTTTTCTGACCCAACTATCTATTGATAAGAATTGTGTAACTCTTGGCGTCCTTTAAATGACCAGCACAGAAGCTTATACTCCCACCAAGGAGGATCTGCATAATATTATCTTACTTCTTCATAACAATGGTGTAGAGGTGAGTAACCCCAAAGATGCGTATGAGCAGCTCAAGGCTTACGAAGGAAACCCATTCTTTTGCATTCTCCTGGCCACAATTTTTGAGTCCGATCGATGCCCGCTTCCGGACCTTCAACTGTCGGTTCCGTGGAGTCTCTATCGCCAAATAGCCGGCATCACGTTAAAAAATAACTTATCGGCGGCCCAGCACACCTTGGGGGAGGTCGTTATCAAGGCGGCTGGACGTTGTGCTCTGCACACGTTATGCAATTCAACGGATGCCAACACCGCGCGCGCTGCCGCGCAAATTGTGGTGAAGGTTACAGTGCTTGCCTCCATTGACTGGTGGACGACAACGGGGTTGGGTAACCTGGCAAATATCCTCTTAGGAGACCTTCTTCCCGCCGGTGGAATCAAAACCTTGTCCGGACTCTACGCCTTGCAGTATTTGATGGAGGACCTACCTAAACAGATTGGTGAATCGAGCAAAATGATCATCGAGTCGGTATCGCACTTGGCAGTAATGCCGACGGTGTCGCCTGAATTATGCAAAGCAGCGTTCCGTATGTGCTTCAATATTTATGAGCAATCCTCTACCTTAGAATGGAATGTTGATACCTTGTCGCCCCTGCAAAATGGTCTCGTTTTAGGAAGCTGGGAATTCATTAACACGTGTACATTTCTAATAGAGCAAAATGCTTACGGCGATGACGCTTTGTTTATCACCGTTTTTCGTTCTTGCGCACTTATGTTGGATTACTTTAGCTACCTCCCTCAACGTTCACCAGAGGATAAAGCTCGAATGGAACTTTCTTGGGTGATGCGAACTCTCCATATCATCTCAAGCGAACTCGATAATCATAATTACGATGAACGTCGTTCCGCTGCGATCGATCTGATAACAGGTATCTTAGAAATTTACAACGCGTCTGCCAGTGAGGGAGAGGGGGCTTTTTTGGTTAATCCTTTTCTACAAAGTAACAACATCCGGTTGCTGGTGCAGTCAGTGGTGCATTTTTCTCGTATGTCTGAGGACGAGGTTACGACTATCATGGAATCCGATGACTACCGTACGCCGGATACGGCAGCAAAAGCCTTATGCACGAGCATGAGTGAAAATATGGCTGGCCACAAAGATCTTATACAGGACGACTTGTTGGACGAAGGCGAGGCGGCTATGAGCCTGCGTCGCTCGGCTCTCCGCTGTATTAATGCACTCTGCTCTTTCTCAACCGATGGAACCTTCGCTGTGGTGATAGAGCATATCAAAGAGCTCTGGGGGAGGCCCACGTGGAAGGAAAGGGAAGCTGGCATTGTATTGCTCGGGACCATCGCCTCAGAGTGTGCGGTGCAGTTGAAAGATTCCCTGGATGCTATCATCAATCAGCTTGTTCAGTTCATCAACAACGTCAACGAGCACGTTTGCGTCTCAAGCATCGCCATCTGGACCTTCTCTCGACTGATTGAGGCAATCGTGACAGGCGCCCCGCAGTTCCTTGACGTCGGTATCACCGCTATCATCAGCCGTATGCAGAGTACCAGCAGGAGAATCCAGTTTTCTAGTGTCTCTGCTGTTAAAACCATATATATAGAGCTCCAAAACTTTAGCATGAGTGATAAAATTCTCTCACACATGACTGAACTACTCTTGGCTTTGAACGCCTGTCTTACCGTATACAGTTCCACAAATTTAACAGTGTTAATAGATATATATATCTTAGTTATGCAAGACCTCAGCGATAGAGCTGGTACTGCAGGTGATTTTTCTCAGTTAGATCAGCTTGGTTTGTTACTTAATCAAGAATCTGGTTCACGTGGTAGACTTTTTCAGGAAACGTATACTAGCTACTACATCAACGCGGTCCCGAATGTGCTTCTGAACAAGGATGTCTTCTTGCTGCATCGGGGGATTATACATTTCTTATCATTTCGACTAAACCAAGTCCTCGTACTTGACAACCTAAAGCTGTGGTGCGATCTGCTTCATGATATTGTGGCGCGCGACATCCACGACGATGTCGACTTTCTTTACGGCACCATCAGCCTTTGCTGTGGGTACTTAAGTCTAATTCCAACATCCCTCATGCAGCAATGGGCCATTGCCAACTCAAATGTACTCACCATATCTATCATAAATTTACTGCACAAAAAGACAAGCTGGCTAGTACAAGTGGCATCCGCCTACTTTCTGGAGCTGCTGGTTCGAGTTCTGGGGAGTCTGGTACTGCCGGCGGAATCGGTGGAGCCTTTACTGACATTTATAACCAAACTCTCTGTTGAAGAAGACAGCGCCCCACTCCGGATGCAATTCCTAAAGCTAGCTGCTCAGCTCCTGATAACTTTCAAGTCATCCCTCGACACTCGCCTTGTGACCTCCGTCCTCTACTCCTTCAACAATCAGGTCCTACGTTGCGACGTCTTTGGCGACACCCATAACCTTTACGTTCAAATGGCCTACACCCTTTGCAAGTTATTTGATTCCTTTTCATCCCTTGCGGAGAGTTTCAGCGTTGACACGCTCTGTGCGCTGATGACACAGGCCCCGAACAACTTCGAGAAGTCCGAGGCGACTGTTCACCTCTGCAAGGCCGTGAGGGCAACCCCCCCTGCCGTGGCGGTGGGCTACATCCGGGGGGTGGTGGACTTCCTTATTGGCTATCAGAACTTCCTGGGGGAGTTCCACGACGCAGAAGTGGAGGCAGCGGGACTGCTCGCTTATTTCGAAAGCAACTGCAGAGATGAGCTGAGGAGGTGCATAGCGCTTTACCCCAAGGTACATCTTCCTTCCCTATTCGCTAGTTACGCGTGAGACGTGGGGCGAGTAGTGCTGAATTACACGAGCAGAATCGTAATAGGAGAAGGGGAGGGAATGATGTTTATTATTACGTAAATAGTGTAGGGGACTACTTGTGGAAATTGAAAATTACTGACTTGAAAGTCTTTCAGTTGTCACCTATTGTTTCCCCTCTCTTCCCCTGTGTTAAGTCAGCATTTTGATCATAATTATTACTCCAATGATAATTAATATCGAAATTTATACCTTAATGAGCTTTTTTTCTATTCTAGCTAATCTTCGACCTGGATGTGTGGATGTGGATGTTTGATATTTTCTATTAAATAAGATCCATATATGGATGTTACTAATTACAATTCAAAGGACCGAGTCTTCCTTCTTAAAGTACTTTGTTGATCAGACAAAGTGATGTGAAAGAAGGAATTAAGATAAAATAAATACATATTTAGATTTTGAAAACCCCAAATTAAGACATATATTGCTCTTAAACCATTATCTTTTCTCTTTTTTTTGCCCAGAAAGGTAAATAAGAGGAAAGTATATTGGAATTGTATCTATATGTAGCGCATTTTCTTCAAACCCTTTTTCCGAGGATACAGATAGTTTCAGATCTTTAGACAAATAACATAAGCATATGATTCCTCGGAATGATGGTCACGTGCGACCGATTCGACCGATCGATTATAAGTCAAATAAAGAAAGGCAAAATACTTCAACCGTGGACAGGGTACAACAGTCTCGTGTCCGTATAACTCGATATCCAATCCTCACGCCGTCCCAGTTTAGCGGCACCTCCTTTTCTACACACGAATCGATGCAGTCTTCAAAGCCCCCGGTCAGATCACGCGAGCCCACAGAACTTAATGCCAGTTCTTCAAGCGTGCCAGGTGTTCATACCATCCCCGTTGAGGCCAATCTCAGGTTGTACTCTTTCATTCCAACTCTTGAATGCCCTGAAGCTCCCCCATCACTTCAGATGCAGCTTCCTGAGTATTACATACAACGTCAAAAAGACCTTGCATCAGGAGAAGTGCCGAAAGAAGGCTCGACTAGTGGCGCACAATGGATGGATGGGGATGAGGACGACACTGCCATCGAGGACGATGAGTGGATAACAACAGCGGTTGCCACAACTGGGGCCGCTACTCAGCATTTTCGTCCCAAACACCGGAGTCAAAGCAAAGTTCGTGAGCCCACTCGTTGTGTGTATTCCGCAACGTACTCCGACTCAAACACGAGCACCACCCGTGAATTCTCCTCATCTGCGGCTACACTTCAGCTTAGCTCGGTACCGCTTTCGGAATACGAGAAGCATACCTGTGTTCTCTTACAGCCTCTTACATGGCCCCTAACAGCCCCTGCCGCGCGGGATTTGGTGGATGACCTGCCCCCTGTCGGGGCCTCCGGCGCCCAGCCCGCGCTAACCGCCCTAGTCCTTGAGGGGCCCCTGATGGAGCTCCGCGGGGACCGGATGGAGACCACAGCGGCCCATGGGGAGGACGCCCAGGGGATCTCACCCGCCTGGCTATCCTCTTCCAGCACGCGGGTCAACAAACGTGAGTGGAAATCGATGGATGCGATGGATAAGGAGGAGGCGAGGTCGAGTGGAAGTCGATGGCAGACGGAGGAGGCGACGGACAACGATCGTGATAGGATCGAGGCGGAGAAGCGGCATCTCAAAAAGGTGCGTACGGAGGCTTTGCAGGGATGGAGCGCCAAGGCGGCTCAGGAGGCTGGGGATAGTCTTGAAGATCGCTGGTCTCTATTCAATCGCCACCGCGATCCCTATGGGAGCAGCTTTGTAGCGCCGCCTAAAGTCCCGCAGCAGGTTCTTTCTCATGAAGGTGACAATGACCAAATCAGCATGCCGACACCCAAGCAACCTCCCGCGTCGATTCGCTTTATCCACCGGACGCGGTCTCTCGAGGGATCGCCGCAAGGTGAGGGTGAAAAACGAACCACAAGGACGATTACTGTACCTACCTCAAGTACGGTGCCTATTGCCGGTACACAGCCAAAGTCAAATGGGTCATCGGCTTCATCAATACCAACAGCCGCCCAACTGCGGTTGACGCTAAAAACTGGGTCTAACGGCCATGACCACGGCGGTGAGCTGGCTGAGCTTGGTGAGCAAGCGCGCCAAGTGGTAATTCAACTTTTGTGCACAGAGGGTCGCACCGTAGTTTCACTGAAGGAGTTAGAGAAGCTCATCCTAAAACGACTCAAAAGCTATACTAGTGCAGCGGAAAAGGCCAAAAGTAGCGCTACGAAGGCAGAAGCGGTGCAATGGTTTGCACGGGCTCAAGCCGCACTCAGGCAGTGGCTTAAGGTGGAGAACCACGTTTTAGATCCTGGCGGCAATGTGACTTTATCAGGCGCAAAGTAATATAAGGTTGAACCTTGGTAATCTTTATCAATTGTTGAATTTGAAGCAGAAACAAGGGGAGAAGGGCCAGGTTTGTAAAGCAAAGGGGAGCCAGGGATATAAAAACAGCCTGAAGTTAACAATAAACACTGCTAAATGTGTTAATTTATATTTAATCATGTGTATAAATCTTGGGGTGCGCCTGTATGAGCCTGTGAAAGGAAGTTCTTGCTTATCTTCAACATTTCTTAGTACCTCAGTAGGGTCCTTAGCCGTTCTCAAAAACGGCAATTATGGACAACATTATCAAACGTCAAGAAGCAAAATATTAACGTGTTCTTGTGTATGCAAAAAGCTGAGAAAGAAGGGTAATAATATTATATATATATATATCTATATATTATTATACTAAGAAGCGAATAAAAAAACATTGCCATTCACTTGACATTTTTAGTTACCACCATTTCTACTGTAGCTTACCACAACACGGTTCAAGTGTTCAGTCACTTACACAGTGACCTCTATACGAAAAAAATCTCTGTTCTCCACCGTTATCTTCGAATGGTGAAGTGGATTGCCTACAATTTTTTCCATTCATACTAATGAACCAAAATGGCGCTATTAGGGAGGACATGCTCTCTTCGCAAGCTACAGTAAGTGCGAACCTCTCTTCCCAGGACGCCGTGGGTACCATTCAGGAACTTCATATCAAAAGGGATCAAAATTTGATATTTGCAGATTCTTTAATAAATACACTTAACAGTGAAGCATACCAAGCTACAACTGTTCAAGAACTTCCTTTTATAAGCACTCCTCATACGAATGCCCACAGACATTTGACGAATCTCTATCCGCCGTCATTATCGGTATCGTTTGCTAAAACTGTGATAGTGAAATCTGATCCTTTCACAGACCCACAGTTTAACAGTGATGATGAGAGAGACTCTGAAGGCAAGATTCGAGTACGCGTCATACGTAATGGCATGATAACGACAGAGGCAATGGATCCGTACCGCCTAGCCCATCTCTATGCCCTGAGGCAGGCTGCATTGAGGCAAGTGCGAGGGGAATACTCTCCTCTCGAGGTGCCGGAGTGGGTTAGGCAGTATCCTTTTCTGGGAGCTTACTTGGCAGAAGCTTTTGGGACCTTTGCGTGTACCTTGACGCTTTTGTTCGCAGTCGCTTCCAACAAGCCCGTCTTTTCCTTATCAGGCGACTCTAGCATCATGTGCCTTCCCATAGGCTTTATATTTATGAGCATGATATCGGCATTTTTCTACATTTCCGGGGGACATTTCAATCCTGCCCTATCCATCGCCATCGCGCTTGTTCGCAAGCTGAAGCCTTCCCACTGTGTTTGGTACATTGTTTGCCAGGTCGCGGCGGCATTTGTGGCTGGAGCGACAGCCATATTTATCCAGAACAGCAAGGACATCTACGTACCGAAGATTATTCAGTCTTCGGTGCAAAATGAGCATTTTTTAGACCTAATTTATACCTTTATCATGGTGTTTGTGATGCTTCACACCGGCTACGCGCAGCGCTCCGGCCAGTCTTTTGTGGGCCTGGCGACTGGCATGGCCCTGATCGCAAGCGTCGCGGCGATGGGCTCGATCTCGAGCGGTGTGTTGAATCCCGCGGTGGCGACGGGCCTGCAGGTAGCCTTATGTCTTGCCGGGAATTGCGATAGCCTGAAGAACTCTTGGATAAATTGGGTGTCCCCGGTTTTGGGAGCCGCCTTGGCAGCCTTCATTTTTTCTCATACGTGGCAGCCAACAGAGGATGACGGGGATTTTGATTCGTAGTGGAATCCAACACGGTGGTGTGTGGTAAAGCACCGTGTGTATGGATCTTTTGGCAAGCAGATATGCTTTCTCAAGGGGTCTGTGATTGAGAATTAGACTTTAGTGCACCAAATATTTTATGGAAGCTTGAACAGACGACGAAGGTTTTATTAATATCGGAGTTGCTTTGGTATATTCTGAGACAAAACGAGTAATTTTTTTTTCAGCCCTTTCAGTAATTTTTTTTCGGCTATCAGTACTATGGATAAACATGGTGAATTATTTATAAATGCTTTTTTTTTTTGAGAACGTGTGCAAATCGCGTATTTTTCCTCCTTTAGATGAGGAAATCAAAACAAAACACACCTATTTGTTCCTAGAGTAGCACAGCATCTCATTTTACACTTCTATTATTATAATTATTGTGTCTGATTGTAATTATTAGCATTTTTTCATCTTATTCCTTTGTTTTTTGAATAATTTAGGGTGCTATGGTTATGTAGGTAAGCTAACGAACTCTTATAGAAAGAGAATACCAATTTAGCAAAAGATGAGTTCTGAAATATTTGAGGTCGACGATGCTAGACCACTTTTTGCTCGCAAAATCTCTCTTATTCGCCTAACTGAATACCAAGCGAGGCTTATATGCGAGGGGATTGGCACGTTTATTTTTCTTATGACCATCGTTTTGGCTGAAATGAATTGCGGCGTTTCTGCAATTGACAACATCTATCATAATCATAACTTGGCCCCGATCGCTGAGGGTTTGATTATAAGTGGGCTTATATTCACTTTTGGCTATATATCGGGCGGACACTTCAATCCCGCTGTGACGTCTTCCGCTCTAATATTGGGTGAGATGCGTATCGACGAGACCTTAGCCTTCTGGAGTGCGCAGGTTATTGGGGCCATTCTCGGTGCAAGTTGTGGTGTTTTTATTAGTGGTAAAACGCATCCTTTGCCTGCTCCACAGATTTATTACAATGCGCCTGAGTATGTATTGGTAACCCTGATTTTTGAGGGTGTTTTTACTTGTTTTCTAGTTTCAGTTCTACTAAACATCGTGCATTCGAAAAATAGCAATGAACATTATTATGGCTTGACTGTTGGGATATGCCTGATGGCGCTGTATTATGCTGTGGGTGGGGTATCAAAAGGCGCCTTCAACCCTGCGGTTGCGACTGCGCTTCAACTTACTAAGTTCGTTATGGCAGGCTATGCCTCACCACTGATGTTTCTGTGGATCTACTGGATGGGACCAGTTTTAGGTGCCGTATTGGCGACAATTTTGTTTAAGATAACCCATCCAGTTCCAACAAAGAGTGAGGAATCTAAACCGGAAGAGAAAACTGCCAGAAACTTGTATAGTTGAAGAATACTTCCATCCCTTATCGATAAAGGAGAAAAAAAAAAGGAATCCATACATCTCTTTAGATGTGATCAGTTTTTCTGCGTCACAACAACTTAACCATACGCCATCAAAGAATACCGATTGGATAATGACACACTCCTAAAGGATATTCCAATTTCATATGCCATTACTTTTACTCCATGTTTACACAAACATCCAACACCAAAGTACATCACTATTATTATTAGTAGCAGTAGTCAATGCCCTTTGGGTATACAACGGATAGCGATGCCCTTGATCTATTCAGTGGCGGGCATCCATCTACGTTATCTCCCTTCCCAAGGAATACTGAGTCGATGAACCTGCACAGGATGGCTATTTCTTCCTTGTTGTTCCCACACAAGGATTTGCCACCACCGCTTGACCCTGTCGCCATCCTTGTAGACTCTCATAAATGTTTTTCTGTACAAAAAGAAAATAGTTCCGCGGGCGAAAGTGCCTCTACATGTTCCGGTGATCAAGCCTCCAAAACTTATAACGAAACAGATGGTTTGTCTCTTTTCTTCAACGGGATGGCTGCGGGCGAGGACATGAGCACGCTGATCTCTATCTTGAGTCAGACCCTCCAAAGGGCCCGACGGACCGCGACATGGCCGACATCACCACTGCTGAATTACACCCATAGCGAAAAGAGAGGGAATGTTGATGCAGGCAAGCCGAGGTTTTTAGGCGATGTTGAGAAAAAAAACAGCGAGGGTTCTTTACAATTGGAATCACCTTTTCTGAACACATCACTCTCGGGTTTGTTGTCGTCGACGCCGAGCTCCTTAATATCGCAGCGGGAGTGGATAAAAGAGGCGACCCGGGCTGCGGTGCTCTTTTCAGTTGAAAGCCTCGCGACGTCGGATGCGGTGTCGCTTTTTTATTATTCGTCATGCTTCACAGAGCGTTTGAGGTTGAAGGGAGCGATAAAAAGCGCGGGAGATCGGAAGAGGGAGTCTGATCTTTTTTTTTTTCGACACCCTAACGAGGTCTTACGGCCGCTTCTGAGCGATCGGGTGGTAGTGGCGCTCGCTCGACAACTGCTCCGGGATTGCCACCACAGCACTAACCCCGGTCAGCTCGATGAGGTCGAGCGGGTTTTGGAGCAGATCGACCCTACACCCGCCATAGACGCGGTTTTAATTGACCTCTACAGCCGCAAGGGGAAGTGGGAAAGGGCCTTGAATAGCCTACACCACATCCCCCAAAGCCTGTGGACGGAATTCGATATCACGGGTGTGATTCGATCTTTTTACCGCGCCGCACTGAGGAACGACGTTCCTTCGTCATCCGAAGCCTTCCTTAAAGGATTGAATTTATTATCACCAGGACGTGTAGAGGAGGGGTGTATGAACTTATCGAGTGTGTCGAAGGAGGGGGAGAGTAGGACAGAGCCTGAGGTCGAATTTTTTACCTATCCTCTCCATTTAATAAAGCAAGCCATGGGATGTAAGGTATCCTGGAGTACGCCATCTGCTGTAAACGACGCACTTGGACTGCTTTCCATGAAGCCCAATCTTTGGCGGGAGGCCTGTATGTTCTTGGACACAACAGTGCTCTCACCGCACTGCGTGGGGGAACCTAAAGTATGCATGGAGAAAAATGAAAGTATAGACAAAGCTTTCGTGTGTACTAATGCTGATAGTTTGGACGGAAGTGTCGAAGAGGAGGTGGAATCTTCAGCGGACGCTACGTCAAGCTTCGTCCTCGACCACGATTCGAGTTTTTGCCACATGCGCCCCAATGCCGTTACGGTTTACCAAACTTGCAGAGTTCTTTGCCAGTCACCGGAAACCGCTTTTTCCTACGCCAAGGCGCTTTTAGATCGTTTCGATATACCCATCATCACCGATTTCAAGGCGACAGAGCAGTATTTGAGCTTCTGTGCACATTCCGGACGCTGGCAAGAGGCATTATGTATTATGAAGAAGCATCGGCAGCAACTTGAGAAAGAACGGCATCGAAATACCATTGCGGGTCAGCGAGGTGCAAGCTATGCGTCTTTAGCGGGATGCACTGTCTCCGATAGAATGCATTCCAGTAACGACAAGTCTTTTAATTTTAACCAACTGTGTGTTCACTACAGCCCGAATGTATACCTTGCGTTGGTAGAGTTATTTAGCAAGTCACGCTGTACCGAGGGTGTGGATGCGCTTCTGCAGCAAAAATCCCTCTCAAAGTTTTATAATCCACAGACGCTTTCACGTGCCTACAACGCTCTAATTCAGACCTCAAAATCGGTTGATGAGGCAATGCGTTATTGTGACAGGCTCACTTGTTCTCTGCGCCAAAGATCGCATAAGAGATCCCCAGGGAAAGAGAACCTCCAATATGATGCATCTGCCGATCCGAGACACCAGCGAACACAGACTGAGGAGCCTGGCATTTCCATAAATCAGGAAACCCTTGAGGCGCTGGAAAACGAATCTCTTCATCAACTTACGATACTGAATGCCATGGAAGGAAGTTGGAAGGAGGCGGTGACTATTTTTCAGCACCTCTTGCATGATCCACGGCGGAAGCTTTATGTGCCCACGACGGAGGTTCATGATTGTGTACAATATGCCCTTGCGCAAGCACCTGCACCAGGTGCTTCTTGGCATTTGTCCGTGTCACTCTTCTTTGAGTTGTGCAAGGAGCGCGAACTTTCAACATCACCACTGGCATTTCAGTCTACTGTTAAGAAGTGTTCCTCACAGGGTGCTGGTGAGGTAGTTCAGACGCTGTTCAAATTTCTTATTCGAAAAGGTGTATGACATTGAATTGGTAAGCCAATTCTTACATACCTTGGCGGCATTGCATCTTTTCCACCATGAGGGGACAAGTGAGAGGGTGAAAAAAAATTCTATCACAGTGAGTCTAGGTAGCGATAACTTTCTGATTTTTACTCTTTGAATAGTTATTTTTTCCCTTTATTTCTTATGATATTGTAGTTTTTCCAAAATTTAGCAGGATATCTATTCAGAGTTTTTCTCTTATGGTTCCTAAATTTGCCCATAAATAGTGCTAATTGGAATTTTGTATTTTTTAAGGACTACTCTTTCAAGTCTGTGTGAATTTATTCCCCTTATTTATTGTTGTACCCATATTGAGCAAATAAGTTTTATTTAGTGTATTCGTATTTATAGATTAATCTATTCATATTTAAAGACGTGTGGGTAGAGTTTTAGAACATTAACGTCCAAAATACATAAGGAAAGATAAACTTTTCTATTGGAATTCACTAGTTTTATAAACTACCTGAAACGATGAACTTTGGTGCACCAGCAGCCAGTACGAATGCGTCCACAACTCCTAGCGCGCCTACCTTGTTCGGTGCACCCCAAAATACTACATCTGCAGGCACTGGTTTTAACGTATCCAATGCAACAACACCCGCGACCAGTTCATGGGGTGCGGGGTTTGCCACAGCGGTTGCACCTACCCCTGCTTCTGCACCCGCATCTTCTCCTTTTGGCACCACCTCGGGACCGGCGGTAACCCCTGCCGCGGCAGGTGGTATGGTGGCAAATGCTAATCTACCCTTTGGCTTAGCCCCCTCTAATGGCGTCGGCGCGACCGCCCCCGCTCCTGCGCAGTTCCAATCGGGCAGCGTTGCCTTTGGAGCTCCCTCGCCCGCGTCAAACCCTTTTAACGCCGTCGTTGCCCCCGTCCCGGCGGCAGCGCCGGGAGGAAAGGTGG
>HF955201.1:540264-555207 GCA_000982615.1 Phytomonas sp. Hart1 | reverse complement strand
ATAGTATAAAGTAAATAATATATACGATACTATTGTAGTAATTTTCATTCCTTTTTTTCTATGTTGAAACCAATTCTAGTATATAATTTTATATGCCTCAAAATAGAATAGCATGAATAAAATACTATACGTCTAGCCCCTTTTTTTAGTTGGTCATTTCTATTCACTGTTTCTAGAGTTCCCCCCCCCCAATCTCTATATATATATATATATATTTTACCCACTCTTTATGATGAGCTTTATTAAATAAAGCATGAGGAATTATGGGATAAATATGTCTTTTTTAAAAATACTAATTACAATCTAAATTCAGAAAAAGGGTGTTTTCACTCTATTTTTCAAATGAGGTTTTTATTTATATTGTTTAGTATGCAGTAAACTAATCAGTAACAGGTTTTTGTTATCATCAAAGGGAGATGAGATATGCTTATACTTTTTGATCTATGAAATTTTCACTCAAGTCATGAATGCATAAAATTGATTTCAAGATATCCTTTTTTTTCCATATGGTGTAAAAAAGCCTTATCATTGAAGCTAATTATTTAATTTTACAGATTTTGGTTCTTTTTTCAAACTTGTGTTAATGTTTTGTGTATTTTTATTCAAGTTAATGTACGCACACCTTGGTTTTTCATTTAGATTTACAACGAAAAGGGATGGGGAAAGAAATAGGAATTAACTTTTTACAGCCAAAAAGAATGCCTTCATTAGTAAACAAACTAGAAAAAGTAATCATCTGAGCGATAATCAAAACACTATGGCAAGTATTTTATACGAATGAATCCAAGAGAAATAAAATATATTTATCTGTGTGATTCAACATATATATTATTTCAATTTGGATAATGATGTTTGATGGAATGCATTACTTTTGTTTTCTGAACTAGTAAGAAAATGGATACAAATATGCTGAAATAATTCAGATTGATATCCTCTGATTATTTACTGAATATTGTTAAAATTACTGGTTCATTATGCAAAAAAAATATTTCGTTCCACCATTTATTATCATCTTCCCTCCTTGTTAGGGTTCATTTTTTTTTCAGCTTGATGTTGCTTTTTCTTTAAGGAACATCACTGAGTCTAGGAGCTAAAATATCCCACATTTTTTTATGCTTTTTGCGTACTGACGAAGATAGTACTCTTTTTATATTGCTTCTCTTTAAACATGCACTTGTTATATTTTCGATTCAGTGGTATTCTAGTTGTTACCATCTCAATATATGATTATTAATTCAAGCGTATGGACTTTTTTCCCTGAATTGTTTTTTTCTGTGTTTCTTTTTCCTTTGTCCTCACTTTTCTGTCTAATATTTCATTCCTAGGTTCGAGATATATATATATATATATATAAATATATATATATTTCTGCATTTATATGAGTTATATGTTAAACTATTATATTAATTAAAAAGATCTCTCTAAGCTTGACATTTTTTGTCCGAGAATAGTTAAATATTGAAGAAATAATTCACAACTAAAAAGAGATCAAATGTGATTTAAAAATTCGTAATAAAGAAGTCTGAAGTTTTAGGCAATATGCTATTCACTTTGGGAAGCATATAAGAAAATAGAAGGGCATTTTTACTATATCTTTTTTGACAAGACGGTCGAAAAATGGGATTCATAAAGTAAAAAAATAGGAATAAACATTTTTATAATTTATTTATTACTTTTAATTGCTATATTTCATCACCGTTTTGTCGTTGTCAATGTGGAAGTGTAAATTAAGTCGAACGAAGATATTTTATTTAAAATAAATGTCCATCGCATTAAGACATTTTTTTTCACTGAAGAATATGTGACTACTATTGAGAGACGCCAGAATGCCTATATCTAGTACATTAGCCAGATTTTTTTTTTTTGAAGTATAGTTTTGTTGATTCCATAAATTTTATTTAGCTAAAGAGGTTTTATTTTTAGAATTTAATCGTAACAATTGCAAACAATCTACTTCTAAATTATTCCCTTTATCCTATTTTTCACCTTCTTTAGTTTTGGGAAAAGTTTGTCTACAGTAAATCAGTGACACTGATTTCGACAAAAAACAAACGTATTGTCTTGTTTTTTAACCATTCCACCCAACGCGGTCCATCTCAGAAGCGACACTGTGGTCTAGTTTGTTGTCGTTAAGGGTCTCTATCCCTTCACATTCCAGCGGCTATCATTACACCATAGATGACGCCTTGGGATGGGCTTCCTACTACGCACGCGCTCAACTGGCGTCCTTTCAATACCGTTTTCGACCTTCTCAAACTCGTTTCTCAGCCGAAACCGCGCCATGGATTTCCACATTCGGGCACTCTATGGAGGGGGTGACCTCCTTTGTGACGGTCTTGGGGCTTCATCGGGCCCCCATCGCAGCGTGAGCCCGAAATACAGGGAAGCCTCCGAGCCCTGCAACCGCGATAAACTGGAAACGCAACGCTCTTCGGCATCTCAGCCGATCGAGGCCTGCGTGCCCCGTATCCTGTTCTTTGGTGGAGATGTCGTATCCTTGGCCTCTCTGAAAGCGCTGCACACGCGAATGCGGCGCATTCTCTGCCACATCGTCCATTCCATCCCCCCCCACACGCCTTGTGGGGGGGATCCCAACGCGCGCGTTGAGGCTCTTGTGCGAGACCGTCTGACGGTAGTTTGCCCTTCCCTGCCCGATGGGCTCTCCCCTCAACAAGCCGCGGAGGGCTACTCCCGGCAGTTCCCCATTGCGCGATACGGCGCGGTGGAGGGGCTTCGCGTGATCCCGGTCGACCACCCCCACTCCCTCGCGAAGAGCCGTCTGCTGCGGGAGATGCTGGAGGATGCCTCCAATCTCGCGAAGGACGATGGCGCCTCGACGATGAGGTCGGAAACCGATGACACCTCTCCTCTGGGATGGACATGGGGCACTGCCGGGCGTCCTTTGCAGGACTTTGATCTCGCCATTGTTGTTTCGTTTCGGTATTTTCTGCCGGAAAGACTCCTACATCGGTTACCGTGGACGATTAATATGCATCCCTCCCTACTCCCGCGTTACCGCGGCGCGAGCCCAGTTTTCTCAACGCTCATGCGAAACGAGACGGAGGGGGGCGCAAGCGTCATTCGTCTACCCCCTGGAAAGATTGCGATGGACTCTGGTGACATCCTTTGGCAGCGTCGCTTGCCTATTCCGTGTGAGATGGATATTCGTGGTTATTTACCACTGGTGATTGAACTAGGGGCTGCGGGGCTATGCGAGGTGGTTTTCGGCGCGCCGAGCAGCCCTTTCGTTTCCTCGTCCTCGACGCACCTTTCATCTGCGATCACACCAAACGCCATGGGCGATTTCCACACATCCGTGGACGCCCCTTTCTGTGATTGGCCGCGGGGGTTTTCCTCCCGTCTGGAACGCGCCTCCCCGCAGATCTACACGTCCTACGCCCACTTCACCATGGACCCTTTTCACGCCCCGCTGCTGCCTCGAAATGCGGCAAGATTGAGGTTCGATTCCATGTCCGGGATGGAGGCCTTTGGGGTGTGGCGTGCTTTCGTGGGTGGGGGGTACTTCAACTCTTGCGTTAACGCAATCCTGGATAAGACCCGCACCCCTGTTCGAGATCGGCTGCTTCAATGCGCGCTTCGTCGTTTTGAAAGGAAGGGTCGGCGGAAACAACGCCGAAGCGATCTAGGGCTTCCTTTGATTGACAGTCCCGCAGCTGTGCAGTCCCCAGGCGATGACGAATTGTTGAAGGGGAATGGGAATAGCCTGGACCAGGGCAGCTGCGGGGTGGATGGGTCCTCCCTGAAGACGTTACTTGACCGTGCCATGGAGGAGTTACGCCTGGGCTGCACCTTTACGATGGCGTTGAACCCTGTTTTGGTTCCGAGCTGCGTGCTTGAAGAGCTGAGCGCGATGGAGACTAGTGTCCATCCACGTTTCCATCAGCCATCGGCACCGCTTGATTCGGACGAGGGCGCATACTCTGCCGATAAATATTGTTCCTCTGTGAAAAGCAATGATGGGAATACAATCAAGCAATTAATGGAAACAGAAAGGAAGCATACAGATGCTTATTTGCCACTTATTCAATCTCGTCGAGGCAAACCCTATACTAAGGAGGGTGACGAATCTTGCCCTGGTAGTGCTTCTGCACTGAATTCTCAAGTACACGACATACCACCTGGGAGTGCTTACTTTCCAAAGTGCGCTGAGGAAATTGGCGCCATCAAGTGCCGTCATGCGTGGTTTTTTTGGAAGCAAGCGCATCTTAGGCTTGCCCCACGACCACAGACAGCAGACTTGCTTCGAAAAGGCTTAGGTATGACGACAGGGGTAGTGTATGTTGGGCTTTTTTCAGAGTACAGTTGATTTTCACGGCTGAGTACTCGAATTATTCTACTTATGAAGGGAAATTTGTTTCACATTTCATTTATACAATCTTTCTCATTCATTATCTTTTTCTTCCTTGAGACTCTTTGTCTCAAAAAGTGAGTCTGATCGTTTTATTTTTCCATTGATTGTGGATCATCTCATCCATTGAGGTATTTTCATCCTTACTGTGGTGTATCACACTTACAAAGAATGGGGCTTAACTTCCCTCTCCCTTCAAAACAAACAAACAAATCAACAAGTAACCCATTTGAGAATTCTCATTGATAATAAATTTATTTATATATTCGCTTTTTTTTCTATGTATAATACTGTAATTTTGTATTTCTAATGCATTATGAATCACGACAATGCCAAAGTCAAGATAGTTTCAAGTCCAACATTTTAGTGCATTAAGATGGGAATTAAAGGCCGACGAAAGAAACTATTGCGTCAACAGGCGAAAAATTCTGGAGAGAATATAAAAGTAGACGCCTCCGGCCATTGTATTAATATGGATAGCTACTACAACAGCAGAGATTTAGGTGAAGAGGAAAGATTAAGCATCAACTCGAACCAAAGTGGGGATAATTTTGTCAATAATCCTCCGTCTGGGTCGTTTAACTCTGAAGAGAATGCTTACCCATCAATGCGAATGAAAAAGAGCGAGTTATTCCGAATGCAGGACGAGGATTACCTCGATCGCATCCGGGAAGAACACGAACATCGCCGCACGAGCCACCTCAAGCCATTAACCCGAAAGCGCCAGCGTAGCAGCTCGACAATGAACGGCGATTCAGGCGATGACAGCGACGACGCGAGGGTGATCGACATCACGCGCCGCTACCTCGGCCACCGCTTTCACTCCGGCGCGCTTCTCCACCCATCGACCCCTGTAGGACGATGCCCCTCTCCACCCGAAGAACCTTTTCCAGCCGAGGGCGAAGAGTCGATCCCCACGGCTCCCCCTTCCTCCTCGGAGGAGGGGTTCGCCCACCCTTTGATAGGGCTCGACCCAGTCCTCGTCACCGCTCTCCACGCTGAGGGCTTTTACCGCATGCGGCCGATCCAGGCACGCGCGATGCCGTACGTCCTCGAGGGCTACGATCTTCTCGGGCAGGCCCGCACGGGCTCCGGCAAGACCCTCGCCTTTTGCGTCCCCCTTCTGCAGCTCACCACATGGCGCCGGGCCCCCTCCCTCCCCTCCCCCTGCACGACTTCCGCACTGATTCTCAGCCCCACCAAGGAGCTCTGTGTGCAGACACACGACGTCCTGCGACGAATCGGCCAGCACCTCCCGGAAGGGATCTTCTCCCTCCAGCTCATCACCGGTGGGACGAAAATCACGGAGGAGCGGAGGCGGCTTGTTATGGGGGCCGGTATTGTGATCGGCACCCCTGGGCGTGTGCGGGATCACGTCCGACATTGCCCCGGGTGGGATCTCTCTCGACTGCGGTTTCTGGTCTTGGATGAGGCGGACCGCATGCTCGCGGATGGCTTCCGGCGCGACCTCGACGCCACGATCGAGCGACTCCCGAAAAGTCGACAAACCCTGCTCTTCTCCGCGACCAACTCGAAGTCGGTGGAGGATCTCGCACGACTTTCGCTTACTCGAACGCCGATCTTCATCGATACGGCGGGGGAAGCGCCAATTCCAATTTCAGTGATGGGCAATGATGGCGCCGATCTCGGCCTCGGCGCCGTCGCGCTGCCGCCCTATCGCCATTTTGGCGAGGTGTGCACTACGGCCGCGGAGGAGGAAGAGGAAGAGGCTTGCGAAGACAGCAGCAATCACAACTCTTCACCAGCGGCAGAGGAGGGGGATGCCGCCGATGCGATTCCCTCCACTTTATCTCAATTCTGCCGCGTAGTGCAGCTGGAGGATCGCCTGCGGAGCCTCTATGTCTTCGTGAAACGGGTGGCGCGTTCGTCGAAGGCGATGGTGTTTTGCTCTTCCGTCGCCAGTACCACGTTCCATTTTCAGATGATGGGCTCCGTCGGTTTCCATCACGATGTGATGATGCTGCATGGGCACATGAAGCACCGGCAACGTCTCGCAGTTTTTCAGGCCTTTCGGAATAGTGAGAATGGCGTTTTGTTTTGCACGGACGTAGCGGCCCGTGGGTTGGACATACCGAAGGTCGAGTGGATTCTGCAGTACGATCCTCCATTGGACCCGACTGAGTACATTCATCGTATCGGGCGTACGGCGCGTGCTGGAAATATCGGAAACTCCTTGCTTTTTCTGGCATCCGAGGAAGTTAACTTCATCCCATACCTGAGTCGTTTTGGCATAAAACTAGAGGAGTACCCTATGCCCACAAAACTTCCCGATATTCAGGAAAAGCTTAACCATGTGTTACAGCTGGATGAAATGGTGGCGAAGAGTGCTGTAAGCGCTTTCCGTGCTCACGTGGGCGCTTATCAGAGTCATATCCTCAAGGACACCTTCAACGTGCACCAGCTTAACTTGGATCGTCTCGCCATCTCCTTTGCGCTTACCACTACACCACACATCACCCTTCCCAAGAACGCAGTAGATTTGAAGAAGCAGGAGTATGTCAAGGGAAAGCTAAAGTCTTTGAACCGCCGGAAACTTAACGCACTGAAGTATTACGAGGCACACAAGACAAAACCACAGTGGGAAAATGGGGTGTTTATAGGGATCAAAAAAATGGTGTAAATTGTGTCAAGTCCATTTGTGCAATACACACACATACATTTATACACAATAACAATAAAAAAGATTTCTATTAGTTGTCAATACTAACACCTGATTTTTTTTTCTGTGTATTTGTGTCTGCTTTTATGATTATTGATTTTAAGATCGCTACGTAAGTCACACAACCGTTTAAAATATTGTTTATAAAGCCATTTGACTATGTTTTTTTCATGTTTCACTTTGAATTCTAATATTTTTATTATTTCAGGCCATCTTTCCTTAATTTTTCATTTTCATTTTATTTTATTGACTTAAGTAGTGTAATTGACCTGTACCTTCTAATACTCCTTTTTAGCAAGATACAAAGAAGCTTTTTTTTTATTAGACTTAAATCAAAGTAACTTAGCGCATCATTCCATATTCCCTTATTATTCTCTAAGTTCTTTTTATTTTTGATTCCTATTTTGTTTTGACGATTACGGAATTAGCATTAAGTCGTATTATTCTTATTGGCATATATTTATTATAGCTATTAATTTATAAAATACTGTTTGGTAAAAAGAGAGGGAAGAGGCTAAAAGATGATTCCCCTGTTCTTTCTATGTTAGAAATCTACATAGCAATATTAATGTATTCTACACAAAATGCTGGCTTCCTTCACTTGCGTTTTTCTACATTTTTACATGGAAAAAGTGGCCTTTTTCTATGAATTAGGGTCTTAGTACTGAACTGTAGGGAGTGTTTTTCTCTAAGTTCAGCAAGGTCTATCGTATTCTTTACCAAGCTTCTATATCAGTGAACGTAAATAGGCAAATTATTGATTTACAACACTTATCGTCACTTAGTTCTATTCACAATTTAGTGAGCAAGGGGGGAAAACTTGTTTTTAGTTATTTACTTAAGTTTAGTTTTTTTTTCAAAAAGTGCGAAGATAGACAACTGAGAAAGTCAATGTCGGCCTTAGTACCTTCTGATGCTGTAGCGTTGTTGTATCGGCGTTACCTCAAGTCAGCCAACCGCATTCCCAACGTTACCATCCGCATGCTACTTATCCAACAGATTAGAAGCGGATTTCGTCGTAATCGTACCATTAGAAGCGCCCCTGCGCAGCGTGAGTTAATTAGTCAGGCACATAAGGATCTTAACATCTTAGAGGATGATCGCCTCTCGCGGACACTGTATATTAATCGTCTCGGACTAGTTTCGTGTTTAGATTGGGAAGTACGTCGAACAGAATATAACTTTGCCCCTGAAACGCATATTATAATTTCGGTACTATTATCCTTTGCTTTTGTACTTTTTGCTATCATGATATTCAATAGCAAGCGCATTGAGGAGTACCGCCCTGACATCGCTAACATGGTGGATCTCATGGCAATGCGACTGGAGGGTGACTCCATAGAAGAACTCAAGGCACTGCGTCAGCAACAGGTGCGCAATGGTCTTGAAAGACTGGAGCATCAGTTGTCGCTAGAGCAACGAGTTCTGGCGACATTTCACGAGGCACCGAAGATAAGGCAATAGCCACTTTGAATGCCTAACGGCACACCGGCAAGTAATGAGCACCGAGGTCCTGTTGTGTGAACATCTTGAGCTTTATAAAACGACATCAAATGTTATAATGTTAACAGTGCGTCGGGACTTCATGACTGATTGCTTCACTGAAAAGCGTCTAAGCGAATCTTCGTTTTTACTTCTTGCAACTTTTTCTCATTGTTTCTCTTTTTTCTATATATTTTAAAGGGTGGTCAAGTAAGAAAGGCTTCCTACTCTTGTGTTGCCCTTTCACTCCTACGAGGGTACACATATCTACGTGTTTTATTCACTGGGAAGTGTGTTTTTTAGGTGACGAGTTGTTTGCCATACTTTTAGTGGTGAAGGGCCTTTGAATATCTAGGGAATTGTTCAGAGGAAGAAAGACGTGCGAGCGCATTCCACAAAAGTGCCCATTAAATCATCTACAGGGACCCATGGACTTCCACTTTAATAAACATACTAATCACACATACACTGATAACGAAGATGCAGAGGTAGAGGATGTTGAAGAGGATCGTCAGGATAACTACAAGACATCTCATCCCCAGGGCCTCACCGCTGACGATGCTTTCAATGAAAGCGATGGTCAAGAGGAAAACTGTGAGTTGAGGGGTTCCGACTTCTCCGACGCCTCCTCCTCGAAATCCGGATTTAGCGACGACGTCGAGCTGATTTTTGGTGAAGCGGCGACTCAATCGATCAATGAGCCACTGGTTGAGGCCTCTGATGTCGGTTATCACCACGCAAAGCGGGATGTCTTAAAGAGTGAGTTTCTTTTAGAGGGCGCCAAAACTGGTACTCAGGGCTTGTTGATAGCCGACCACGCCGCGCCGGTTGCTACTGAACTTACTTTTCTTGATGCAGTTGCTCAAATCCCAGGACGCCTCAAAAATGTTGCGCTTGTCGGCGACCTTCAGCACGGAAAGACGTCCTTACTGCGGATGTTGCTTCGTGGAAAGGGGTACCAACAGTATCAGAGCGAAAAGGATCGCCACATATCGCTTAAAACGCACGTCATGTCAGCCCTGATGGGTGGCAATGAGCTATACCCATCTTCACAGCTTATCACTTTTGTGGATACCCCCGGCCATCCGGACCTTTTTGAAGAGGTGGTTGCTGGCTTACGCCTGGTCGACGCGGCAATTTTTTGCGTCGATGCTGTAGAATCTCTGAGCGCCACAGGGGAGCGTTTATTACGGCACCTCATCCTCCGCGAGCAGCTTCCTGTGGTGCTCGTCATCACCAAAGTGGATCGCCTCATCATAGACTTGAAGTTGCCCCCTCTGGATGCGTATCGCAAGCTCCGTCTTGTGGTGGATGCTGTGAATAACATCATCATGAGCTGCAGTTGTCGTGCCGCAGCGACACCAGACAAGACGGGATCTAGAAGCTTTGTGGTTTCACCCGAGAACGGTACAGTATGCTTTTCCTCCACCAAGTTGGGTCAGTTTTTTTCACTTGTGACCTTCGCGAAAAAATACTCGGAGATCTACCCCGGTATCGAGATTGGTATGCTTTCTCAGTGTCTGTGGGGCCAAGTCGTGTTTCACAAGGGCACCTTCAAGCGAATTACTACCTTTCGTGAGCGCCCTACATTCGTGACGTTTATTTTAGAACCGCTGTATAAGGTTATTGCACACTCTGCGACCGGGAAGAGTTCTCAGTTCCTGTCAAAAGAGCTTTTGGCCTTACCACGTTCCTCGATCACTGCGATTCAGGAGGCGGTGCGGTATTTCTGCGGCGAGCCGAGCGGGGAGAGCTTAGACGCCCTTTTAGATGTTTTACCATCCCCAGGACAACGGGCAAGTTGGTTGGGCAGTCACTACGGGTTAAATGCCTGTTTTGAAGAAGAGGAGGAGGAGGAGGGTCAGGAACAGAAGGCCACAGTGGCGGCGATTGCACCTTTATTTTGCACCCTCAACGAAGACGAGGTAGCGGCTGTGGTGCGTGTCGTGCGTGGGACCTTGTATTCTGCCACCAAGCGATCGGGGATGGTCGGTCATCGTGAGCTTGTCGTCATCGATGACTACTCAAGCGATGTGAACCCCTTTTACACCCTAACTCCTGAGCGTCTCCATATTCGAACCGTGGAAGGTGGGTTTGTGGCCGTGGAGGCGGCTTATCCGGGACAGATCGTCTATCTAACCAAAATCGACGCATCCCGAGTTGGGAATCACCTCGTCCTAGTGGGCGGCTCTGCGGCCTCGGCGCTGCTTCTAGAGGAAGGGATGCTCAATGGTGCGAATCCCGCACCCACTGAGGTTCCAAAGACGACCTGGATGCCACAGATCCACCTAAAGCCCCTCAGCTCGGAAAGGCCGTTGGTGCACGTCTCCCTTGAGCTCAAGGAACCGTCCAAGCTCCAGAAGCTGCAACGGGGTCTGGAGATCCTCCTCCGCACCTCCCCGGGGCTCGACCTTCACAAGGAGGAGACGGGGGAATACACCTTCACCGGCTACGGCGAGCTTCACCTGGAGACGACGTTGCACCGATTGCGTTGTGTGCTGTGTCCGTTAGTGAAGGTGGGTATTTCCCCGCCCTACGTTCCCTTCTCCGAGACGGTGCTTGACGAGGAGGGCCTTCTAGCCGTCGCGGGGGCCCAACGAAAGGGGATCGGCTTCACCTGCGGCACCCTCTCCCCTGGATTGGGGAAGGCTGTGGAGTGCGAGGCGCTGGATCTCTTCCCGGACGACCCCGGGCGGGTGGTGCGGCTGTGGACGACGATGCGCACGGAGTATGGGCTCGATGCCTTGGACGCGCAGCACGTCCTGGGGCTCGGCCCGAGCCCCACCCGAGGTCCGAGCCTTTTGCTCGACGATACCCTCGAGGAGGAGCTCCGTCAGCCCATCCCTGCGGCTCATCGCCAGGCTATCCTCACGGGCTTTCGTGCGGCGACCGCGGCGGGGCCGCTGATCGGCGACGTTGTCCGCGGTGTCGCGGCGAGACTGGTGTTGGTTGAGGCCGCGCCCGATACGCGTGCGGCGGTCGTCCTCGCCAACGCGCGCGGGGCCGTCCGGCAGGCTCTCCTCGGCGCGCGGCCGCGGCTGCTCGAACCGGTGCTTTCCTGCGAGGTGCTTTGTGGGGCGGAATGGGTGGAGAAATTGAGTGAAATCCTCCGCCAGCGGCGTGGGGCGGTGGTGGGGGAGGTACCCATCGCCGCCACCACTCTGGTGCGCGTGAGGGCAGTGGTTCCTGCGATCGACAGCTTTGGCCTCGAAACGCAGATCAGAATGCTCACTCACGGGCAGGCATTCCCGTACTTTTCGTTTCAGCAGTGGGATATGGTGCCAGGGGACCCTTATGACACTACCATCCGCGTGCACCCGCTGGAGCCGGCACGGGGACACCAGTTGGCGCGTGATTTCGTCTTGAAAACGCGTTTTAGGAAAGGGTTGTCATTGACGCTTACGGACGACTCCTGAGAGAGCTTTCACACCGCTAGAGGTCCTTGTTTCGGTCTGAAAACGCCCTCTTTTAGCAAATTCATTGGAACTCTACTTCCATAATGCGTTTCGTAGATTTTCTGAAATCTGAAGATACTTCAGTTTTGATAGTATTTGGGATGGTTTAAAACGAGGAGTTTCATAAGCCACAAATATATTTAAAAAGGTAATTGAGCACTGAACCTGGATGCTTATTAAATTCATTAAAGTCAGTACAATCTTCTTTTGTAAAAATATAAAAAGAGTTATTTAAATAAATGTAACTGATTCCTTTTTCCCTTCACGTCACATGAAATGCTGTTTTGTTCCACTTTCTAGTTTTCTGTATTTGGATCTGGCACCAAGATGAGGAATGTATTCAGATCATAAAAAGTAGACTCGAGCAACAGGCTCTACTTCATGGTGTAGTATATGGTCGCTTTAAAACTCCAACGATCGTTGTGAATTTTTTTTCACATGGCCATTTCTTCTCGATTCAAAGGAGGGAGCAAATATCTCATAGATTGCAAGGAATTTTAATTCAATGAGGGTTTTAGAATTGAAGGCAAACATTTAATTCATTCTTTGCGCTATTGGAGAGATCCACCAGTGACATTGCAAATGCTCCATAGACACTTGAGTTCAGTTCCAGGAAAGGGTTGGTGACAGGAAGCCTTTAGCAACACTGAGCCCACTAATTAGATATACCCAGAATTACTGATTACAGAAAAAAAACCCACCAGTGTGGCACCTACAGGCAAGAAACTCAAAAAAGTTCATGAAAATCTTATAGATGCATTCGCTTTGAAGAAATAGTAGGAAAAAAAGGAACCGATTTATCTGTTTTCGGAGTTTGATCGAAAAATTGAGCTTGTCTCTAACCTTTTGTTTTGTAAGAAGTTGTTTATTATATCACACAATTTTGCTAAACAGAGGCGGTGTGTGGGTGGTGCCTTGGATGAAGGTAGAGATGACCTTTAGATTATGATAAGAAAAACAAGAGGAGTACGGCAAGAAACCATGTTTTTTTACCGAGGTTTGTGTAAGGTCATTGCCTAGGGTACATAAGGTTAATGGGTGCATTCCGGTATCACGATTAGAAGTGAGCGATAGGCTGTGATGTTTTGGGTCACTACCCACCATATGTGCGATTATATATGCTTCAAGTATTTACTGAGTGGTGTATTGTTGAATTGCTTTGACTTTTTCAAGTTTAATGAATTCAAATCAACTTTTTTTAACCATAGGTTGGCTCAGTACTCTCCTCTCACAGTCAGTATGTCTACAATTAGGAATAGAGAGTGCTTTAAGCGCAAGTAAATTCACCAATGCACTTTAATATGGTCTAACAAACCAATGATAATCCTTTTTTCTGTGTCAAGATGTCATGTCTTCTGTTATCACATTTCATTTTCCGATTTCTTGTTTAATTTTACGTTGTCGTTATTCTCTTTCCTGTTGCTGTCTGATAGTCAATTATCTTTAAGAGGGTAAGTGACAAAATATCTCGCAGCTTTTTTTTACAGTCCACCTTTCCAATGCGGTTCCATTCGATTGAGTTAGGACCAATTCATTTGATATATCTTCCATGAACTGTGGCTCGTAATGAGGGATATCGTACCAGTTTTGCATTATTCCATCGATTAGGTCTTTTGTCAAATATTCTGTTTTCGTTGGTTTCCTGGAAACCCATGATAGGAACATTTCTATAACAAGCAAGTTTACGTTTTTAGTAATCCTCCGATAAAAAAAAAAAATGTCACTGTTTTAGGTAATATTAGCTCCTGATTACTTTTTTTTCCAATTTCCTTGTGCTTTATCTAATATAACTTTTATGTATACATGATAAGAATTCATAACCAATTGAATAAGCATTGATTTCAAATAAAGCGAGTAATACGTGATCACAGATCCATTACTATCACCACCAGCAATGTCGCAGCAGGAAGACGTTAAAGACATAGCCCAGGTTTTGAGCGATGGGAGGTACGACCTTCCGATGTTCCTTCGTTATCTCAAGACCTTCGCGATGAGTGGTACACAGCCCGACAAGGCTATTCTGCTTGGGATTTTGATGCAGTCGCTTGCGCGATTCCACACTAGTGATTTCACGGCCTGCATGTGCCTTGTCGCGAGCTACATGCAGGATTCCTCCAGTGTTGAGAAGGAAATTGCCGATATTTACGAACTGGAGAACTTTTTAACCTGCGGCCAATTCACAAAATTTTGGTCACAGTGGAGCAAAGTCAAAGAACATCTGCCAGAGTCGTTTCATTTTGAGACGCGGGTTCGCACAAGCATTTTGGAGTGTATCAGCCTAACATTAGAATCTATTCCAGCCGAGAGACTCGCAACCTACTTAGCTGTCCCTGTCAATCAGCTTCCACGAATTATCGAAAATGCCAAAAAACAGGATGGTGAGTTTGATGTAGTGTCGTGCAATACAACTAGCGTCACCTTCCCCCAAAATCTGTTTAATCACCCTGAGAGCAGTACAAACCAGGATATGTTGAAATTTTCAGATGTCGTCACGATAGTTGAGACAATCTAAGGGCTTAGTTGGCACTTGTAGAGAAAATCATGGATAAAGACGAGAGCTTTCAAGAGGTGTCGAAATTTTACGCCTAAGGCTGCAGATGGTGGCCCCTTTGTCCTACGTGGTTACTATTATGATTCCTTGCGAGGTAAAAAGGAAGGTAATGAATAAGTATGCTTCCCAAAAAGAAAGTGAAAAACTTCCATTTTATTGCAACTGAATGTGTTTGGTTTCTTTTTAGAGTTGGAAAAGACTGTGAAATGATAACTAATTTTGTGTTTAATATTAATTTTTCTAATTTTAATTCCGGGCTATGCCCTATTATGGGTGCATGCATTGAAATTTCGAGGACCTTATAATGGGTAAATGGTGGAATAATATAAAGGGAAAATACATTACAGAATATATTATATTTGATCTGTTGGTGTCAACTTGTTCGAATTTTCCACACTCTTTCTCT
>HF955201.1:484920-539561 GCA_000982615.1 Phytomonas sp. Hart1 | reverse complement strand
CTTCAGCCCTCCCATCGTTGGGGGGGGTATTTTCACCGTTACTGGGGCCGATCCCCGGGTTTCACCGCGGAGGTCCCTGCAACGGTCTGTCCCCTCCTCCTCCCGCGCGGGGGATGCGTGTCAATCATGGCGGGCTCCGCGCAGTACGACGAGTTCACCTGTTGCCATTACCTTGAAAGGGTGGAGCGGGAGGAGGTAATGTGGCTCTGGCGCCTCATCGCGCTCTTCTTTGGGGAGTTGATCCTTGAGGATGGGGGAAGGAACCCGGAGGTGTGTGGCTATCACCCACGCCATGGGACGAGGGTCCTTCACGGGGTTTTTGTCCAGCGCATCGATAACGCCCTATACACAATCGCCGTGGTCACTCGCGACGCAGGGGGGGCCACCGAGGTGAGGCAGCTCCTGCGCGACATCTCGCGACGCCTCAGGAAGAGGTTTGTGCTTCTTTTTCATCCCTTTCCTATCTGCGCCTCGCTCCGACGTGTCGCGCTGCGGCTTTGGTGGATGACAAGCCAGGACCGGATTGTCCCTGGGGCCATTCTCCCAACCCTACACATCCGCCTCGACGACCATAGAGAGAGCTTTGGGGAGTCGTTAGAGATGTGTACACAGCACTGCAAGGTCATGGATGCCATTCGAGGCTATCACGCCGTGCGACTTTTTCTCGCCCGTCCGGCTTTGTCTACGCTAGGCGGTACCTGCTGCAAGGAGATCCGACACCGCCGAGCGCACTTTTTCACAACTCAGTACTCATATGATTCACTGGGGGACCGGAGTGGCCCTTTAACAACCAACAACTCTTCCCAGACACTGAGCCTGATGCCACAGGTTTCCCGAATGAATTACCCTGAACTGCATACAAAGGATAACTTTAGCTATTCGGATTCCACGATTATGGATGTCCTCACATCCGTCAACTCCCAAGGTGATCAGTTGTCGATGTCGCGGCCGCAGGAGGCGCCGATGTCAGATCTAATGTGTTCGTCATCTGTCACCGTGGGGGCAGACGATAACATTTTGATTGTTCCCAAAACTCTGATTAGCTCCTCAGACTACTCTTGCCCCTTTGATGGATTCATAACGAACATCAACGAAATAACTCCGTCCTACGTTCCCCGGTCGAGTTTACAGTATCCTAATGAGATTGATATCAACAACCAGGCTTCCACCACCATAACTTCTTGTTCCACCACTCAGAGTCAGAACGCCTTACTTCCAGACTTTTCATACCCTGATTTTACATTTAGTATAGATAGACAGGCTAAATATCCAGAAGTTTATGCATATGCGAATTTTCTATTTGACGACTTAAGAGTGGACACCATAGGTGAACATCTTATTGGTGTCGAAGTTGACGTTGAAAACTCCTATAAGCCTTTTATACCTGCTTTATATGGGCATGTAGGTCCATTTTTGGTTGTCAGTGAACCAAATGGATAGGTTTTCAGATCTAAAAAACTGGATGGATGATTCCCAATGCACTCTGTCAATTCAAAGAAAATTTTTATTTTATTCCAATCATACTGTATCATTTCGGCTGATATACTTCTTCACCTGTTCTCTAAAATTACAATTCTCTTTTTACTTAATAAATTTATTTATGTAATTATTTGTTGATACCTTTATTTGATTCAGCATTTTTTTCACGTTTCCATTATTCTTATTCATAGCTTTTTATTTTACGCTATTTTATTTCATCTATAGCTACTTCTTTATTTGTAAAAAAAATCTGCTTTTTTCAGCTGCAAAACATTAATAAAAATATAGTGAAATTTAGAGCATTCTCAAGGAGTGATGCGTTTTCATTTAGCCAACTGCTATTTTTTTCTATTCCATTTTAAAGGGGAAAAATGCGTCTGTTGTGTTTCAGCTCGATGTGGGTCAAACCATTTCTCCCAATTTTTCATCCACGTCCTTTCAAGGAAAATTGGTGCTGCTTCTAATATTTTGATATATTTTATTGTATTAAATCTATATATGAGAAAAAAATCCATCCTTTTTTTTTCTATATCTTCATCTTACTCCTTTGCGTTTACGTGTCGATTCGACATAGTTTACTAATACATTTATTCGTCTCGTTCCTTCAAGAAAAGTAAGTGAAAAAACAATTGGCATACTTATCCCCTTTAATAAAGAAGAAGGAATCAACAAGCACCTTTGATGAGTATTTTTTTTATTAGTGACTAAGACTCTCACTTGTGTTTGGTGACAAAAGACGAAATAAAGGTGTATAGGTGATTTTTTTTAGAACCCACTCTCTCGGCCGCGTGACACTTGAATGGGATACCGTTCTAATTTTCGATAACTCAAGGCATCGATGCGATGAATACATTCTCTACTCACTCATTTAGGCTTCATAAGATATTTATTTTTTATATCTAGTGTTGAAAAAGGTGAAGGTCAATGGCTGCACTTCAAAAACGGACGTCAGTGAATCTGAGCAACTTCTCTTGTCATGAAAATACTGTAGAAAGTATGGGAAAAATGTATAAGAGACAACACATAAAGTGAAAAGCAAATACGAGCATGACACTAGGGTCTGAAGGTTTATTGCAACACTATAGCTAAATCGATATAGTCAAATTCTGAAAGGCCTCGTAAAATGCATCTGTTGAGGCTTGAATTCTTCATAACGAGCGAAAAGAATCAGCTGAAAGAAATAACTAGCAAGTAAACTTAAGGGTGATTCGCATCAAGTGAGCTTTTGGGCATCCTGAAGCCTGTTTCTAAACGCTTCTAAAGCCCCTAAAAGGGCACCTGTTGAAGTTGTCGTTCTAAGGTGTCAGTTTTTAAAAGGAATATGTGAATAGAAATCCGAAAAGGATAAAAATACCAATCAGTGTTTTTTATCCCTTTCTCGCCAGTTCGCATTTTATATTTCATGAAGCAGTATACGGAGGCGTATCGAATACCTCAGATGATAGTTCACAGCCTCATAAGTTGCTATGTGTCCTTTTCTCCCTTCCCGATTGCTTTCTTTTTATGTGTACACGCAGACATACACATACAAACATATAGATATTCTTGTTTTCCGTATTTCAATGTTGTTTCTGTTCGACATGCCAACTAGTCTAAAAACATATTTTAAGCTCTGACTTTGTCTTTTTTCCTCTTGCGAACAATCGTCGCACTTGAATTCAAATATCCTCTAAGGAAACGATTCTTATAGTTTTACTGTTACAAACCTAGTTAAGGTGCTTCTTCCCTTACCCCCTCCTACACACACACACAAACATACAAGGAAAAATATATACCATTACTCACAAGGGTCAACCCTACATACCCCAGGGAGGAAATTGACACAGACCTGTAAACCCTTATGGACCGCGACGTCTCCTTGTTATCGGTAGGGTCACCCGCCCCTTGCGCGTCGTCCGCCGCGGTGGAGTTCCGTCTGCGGTGTGACACCACCGTCGTGTGGGCGGATTACCACATGTGTCGGTACGACCCCCTTTTAGGCGTCCTCCTTTGCGTCGGCAATGGGGTTGGTGTGGTGGTGCTCGGAAAGGACTTTACCCGTCGCCTGCTCCCGACCTCGCACCACGGCACGGGGTGGATCGATGCCGGGATTTACCCCGGGACGACTACCTTCCTGCTGCTCGCTCCTGAGGTGCTGATAGGCGCGGATTATGGGGCGTCATCCAGGACGGACTCTTTCCTCCCCTCGCGGGATCCCACCGCCGCCTTCACGTGCCTTCACCTCCCGGCTGGCCTCACCTGCGGCGCGGTGGGGCGGAAAAACGGCGTCGTCTCGTACTTTGCTTGGCAGCCCACCGAGGAAGGGGGGAAAGGCCGCGCGCAGATTTCCTGGACTGCCGTCTCTACCAACTTGCTTGGGCTTTGTGAGCCGTTTCTTCCGGACGCCAAGGCTTTCCGTGAGGTTCTCGCCAATGAGGCCGTGGAGAAGGTTTTCCTGCCGGGTTCTGTCCTTTCCTTGGACTCCCACCCCGAGAATCCGAACAGTTTTGTCGGTGTTGTGGCGGGGGTACCGGGGGTTTGTAAGTGGGGCGTGGCGGAAGGGCGTTTAGGCTGTTTCTTCGACTCCCGCAGCCTCAAAGGCCAGACAGACTGCACCCTTGTGACCTGCAAAATTACCCCAGGTGGCGTGTACGTCGTGGCAGCTACGCTTTACGCGACGAAAGTGGTCGTATGGATTGATAAGAAAAAGAAACACAAGACTATCGAGTTGCACTGGGTTATAGATCTGAGCGAGAGCATCACGAGAGGGGTCCAACAAAGTTCCTCTGACGAGTCTTTTTGGTATAATGAATATCGTGTTGGTATTCACATGGCCCGCGCCACCCTCGATGGGGTTCCTTCTACCGACAAACGCAGTCTGATGTACTTGCTTGTTCACGGGCAGAGTGATATCGTGGAGATCGTACTTCGGCTTGAACTCAAGCAGGTTGTGCGGCTTAATCAGGTGATCGAGTGTTTGAACGCCACCACCGCCTCGACCGGGATGGAGGCTCTGATCGAAAAGAAGCAGGGTCAAAATGTACGGCGTTCCGCAGACAACAGCGATACGGAGGAATATTTCAAAATATTTCACGTTGAGCCGTGCGCGATATCCAAGTATTGGCCTAGCACGTTAACCCAAACAGACCTGCAGGCTCTTTTGATCACAAGTTCCGGTGGTTTAAGGCCCATTCTCGCCAAGCGAAGCCAGCAAATGGGTGGGATTGAGAGTTTGCAGGAAATTCGCGAGCTGAGCGCATCTGTGGCATGGTTCCCGCGCGCCATTTTGCTGAGCTTGCCCGAGGTGCGCGTGCGTGCGCTGGCCGCCGGGCTTCCGGACGCGCCGCAGCTTTCCTCGTACGAGGCGCTCCTCCGCGGCGGCGACGCGTTGCTTTTGCAGGGTTTGCGGGAGGACGCGGCCTGCGATTCCTCCGGGCACCTTCCAAACCCGCTTTGGCGTGGGATGTTATTTGCGACTGTCCTCGAGGCCGCACAGGCGGTTTGTTTAGCGCCCCAAACCAACGAGATCTTTGCGGTGAACTCGATGGCGGTGCGGAGCTGCCCCCCATGGGCCTCTCTCACGGCCGCGGAATGCGCTGGGACGCTGGTTCTCGAAGAGGCCTTGCCGGCTCTGGATGTGGTGTTTTTGCCAAACGAGATTATTCTCCGTGTGTACTCGACGGAGCTGGGACTTATGGCGATGAAATTTGACATTCGCAGAAATGGTGGCTCACTGGTGTGGTATTTAGACCGTGCGGCGCTGCAGTTGGAGAGCCACACCACGTCGGAGGCTTGCTTGGTTAAAAAGGCAATTGTTGTTGACGCTCGCCTTGATCCATCCTCTGCGAACTCGACAATGTCGATTTATCAGACAGGGAAGAGCTTGTTGTTGCTCCTGGAAGATTCCTCAATCGCGTTGGTGGATTTAAGCGGCGTGAAGGATGAGGATGGGAGGCCTTACATGATCCATATTCCTTTTGAGCTGATGCCGGCTGAGACCACAACTGTGTGCATCGATGCTTTTTGGTCTTACAACAGCTCTGCCAGCACATCTGTGGATAGTAAAGTTTTCTGTGTAGTCTGCCTTTTCGCGGATGGTAAGGGTTTTTTTGTATTCAACCTAAGCAACATGAACATCACTACGTATCAGCAGCCATCCTATTTACTAAATGCGCAGGAGTTAAAGGTCACAAATGCATTACCTCCGCTATTGCCCAACCTTGGTGGTGATATTCACAAATATGAAGTCATCATAGAAACAACTAATATACCCGACAAAGCGGGTGAGTATGGTGAAGTTGTGTGTAGTGATGCTATTGGGGCACGTGTCTTTACCATCTTGATTGGCTTTGGGTTGTCAGGGAATGGCGATGGCTGGTGTTATAGGATACGACACCCTCAGTTGAACTCAGAAAGGGATCTCAACGGGGTATTAAGATGGATTTGCATCAACACTTCAGCCTCTGTGCTTCATTTCACATTTAATGTCAGTTCGGATGGTACAACGTTGGACTTGCTTATTGATGGTCAAACCAGTGATGCGGGGCCAACGATAAACTTACCAGGAACAATTGTGGACATAAGGGCGATTTGGCACCTGGGAAGAGCGGAGCTTTTCTATTGTACTCCAACGGGAAATTTGTGTAGCCATCTACTCAACCCAGATTCACTTCCAACCAATTGTAATCTTTCTGGTAAGACTTCCGGTGCACCGCGCAAGGACTGCACACCAACCACAATTGCTTTTATCAGCAAAAGTGAGATCACTTTGGTTGATATTACAGCTTTGTTGGCTATGCCGACTAACTTCCCACTGGAATATGGGATCACCACCGACAACAGTTCGTCTTTCTCAACTGGCTTGTCAACACCGGTGGTATGTCGCATTGACTCGGCCCGTCGGTTGGAATTTTTCCACGTTTTGCGCAGACGCGGCGCTTTGCTTGTGATTACATGCGATGCTAACGGCTGGCGTTGGATCAACATTCTTCACAGCCAGATGGCAAAGCCGCGGATGCAAGGGTATGCCACTTTGGATTTTGTGAGTGAGGAGCATTTGCAGGTGCTCCCGGTTGAAATCGACAACGTTTTGCACGTCTACATGCTAGGAATGAATAGCGGGACAATAGGACACCTTTGCATTGAAACTACCCTTGGCGCTGACAGTAAGAGCGTTATTATTGAACGTGAAGTTTTCCCTAAACCAAATTTTCAACCAGTTCCGTGGAACTACCGCGGCTACTCCCGCTTTATCCCACCGATACCGACCTTGAAGCAAGAGAGGGGCTTCTTCGAGCGCCTTATGATATTGCCTTGGGAGGACATCGCCCAGAAGCTAGAATTTGAGACGTTTCGCAGTGCTCAACCATCGAAATCGGTGGGGGTTCCTCAGGGGAGTTTCGATCGTGCGGCCCGTTCATCAGAAGCTCCAGCCATCAGTGCACCCTGTACGGAGGTACAAACATCGAGTTTTTCATTGGATGCTTCGCATCGGGTCCAACGGCAGAAGGAAATTCGTTCGAAAGAACTGGAGGAACTTTTGCAATCCAACGCTAAGGCGACATCAGAGCAGGCACCACCATCTGGGAGTCGTTATCTTCAGCTAAAGGCAATCGCGGAGCGTGAGAATGTAAGCTTGACAGAGGCACGACGGATGATGAGCGAAGGAATGCGGAAGCTTCAAGAAAGAGGTGAAAAAATAAGTCAAATAGAGTCTAGATCAAGGGAACTGGCGCAGAGCGCGCTTACTTTTCAGCAGTTGGCGAAAAAATTGAAAGAAAAAAATAGAAGTAGTTGGCTCTAAAAAGAGCTTTTTAGTATTCTTAGGGATATATTGCTTTTTAACGGAGATTTATACAAAAAGAGATACAACCAATAATATTGAGCGGGAAAAGGCTCGCCCAAAGTCAGGAAACCCAGAAAAGAAAAAAAATATCAGAACGTTTGCTTAAGAATTTGCTGAGTAGTAGTCGGGAAGGCGGTTCAATGGTCCCCCCTCCCCCCTATTCCTTTAATTCGTAGAGGGTGGCCGGAAAATTTTGATCGGCTCCGTGCCAGTGGGTGCTGGCCCCGTTTTCAACTTTTTAAGTTTTGCATCGTGACACCAAAAAATACTCCTCCAAGGCGCCGCTGGTCTAGTGGCATGATGGTACCCTCCCAAGGTATTGACCCGGGTTCGATTCCCGGGCGGCGCAACCTTTTTTCATCTTCACCAAGTCGATGAAGATGCATCCTACATTCCACAAAGCATGTTAGACGGGGCGTGTAGCTCAGTGGTAGAGCGTCCGTTTCGCATACGGAAGGCCTAGGGTTCGATCCCCTACTCGTCCACTTTTTTAACCTCACCTAAGTTTCGCTGCAACTAACCTTCGAAATATAGAAATGGAGAAAGTATAGCGTTTGGGATGTTTGAATTGACATTATATGCGCAAATGCTAGGGAATGGAAGAATAACAAGGGTAGACGCGCCACGTGGTCATTCCCATGTTCAACAGTTTATTATTATTATATTAGGTCATTCCATGCTAATTAAACGTCACATTAGCTCTAACTTCTGTAAACAGAATTAAAAATTATTATCATTATAATCACACCTTTTCCCCGAGTCCCTTGGTCTTCGATTTAGTTTTCTGCAATTTGCACCACAAACTTTCCGTAGAAGTTTTGTGCCAAGTCGTTTCGTAGTGTTTTTTCTTGTGCTATTCTTTTTTTTACAGCGGCAGCAATACCAGCGTCAGATTGCATAAGCTTCTGGAGGACAATGGACCCACAGGAGTGCGTTGCAAGTTCAAACAGTCTCGGGACTATGATTTTTTCAATAACGTGTGTCTTGCCACGAGGATCCAAATGAGACACAAGGGAACACAACACATGTTGGGTGCCTTTTTCTCTAGCCAGAGCATAAAATTGGCGCACCAATTCATCTCGTACCTCACGACTGGAGGCGACCAGACGTTCTACAATAAAGCGACCATTTACATGTGTGGCGATAGCCAGAACATGAGGCTTAAGAGTGCTGCAAAGGCTCACGCGTGCAGCAGGGTTGATAACGTCAAGCAAAGTAAACAGCACATGAGAAGCAAATGGGCTCCGGCACATGGCCAGAATTTCTTCTTCCATAAGTTTGCTTGTGAATTTTGACGCTGCATCAGGACCAATAACTTGAAAGTATTCCTGCACCACAAGGTTTCCGATAGGATCGTACAGCAAAGAACTCATTGTCTGCTCAATGGTGGAAGCAAGCATCTTTCCCAGATTAGATTGCTTTTGCTTCAGAAGAGGCATAAGGCGGCGTACGAGCAAGCTGTCGTATTGATCACAGATCGCATTGGCAACATGCTTGGGTAATGTCAAGAAACTCACAATTTCTTCTACGACACGATAATTTTTGTTGCCACTACCACTATTAGAGCCAATCAACAACAAAGCGGTATCGATTAGCGTGCAGATCACGTGCACACCAATAGGATGCGACGCGAGACTATGCGTTGTCGCAGGATCCCCATTGTGGGTAAGAACATGCACAATACGCGAAAACAGCTCTAATGCATTTTTGTCGTTATCGCCGCGCACAAGGAGAACGACCTGGATCAATTTCTGTACTAGGAAGTTTCCATAAGGGCTTATACTCATATCCTGTATGAGAGAAGCTGATTCTTCGACTATCTTTCCCAACACCTGCATGATGGCTGCTGACGCAGTGCTCGTGATATTCTTTTCAGTGCTTGAGTCCGCGCTAATGAGCGTCCCAAGAAAGCGGGTCCCTCGCTTTGTTTGACAAAGCTCAGCAAAGCTGATCATGTCGAGAAAACGTAAACGTTTCTCAATAGGCATATTAATAGCAAGCTGAGCAAGGATGCGCCACGAGACCGGGTGCTCGATGAGGTTTCGAAATCTCTCCTGACTTTCATCTTTATCGACTTCAGCGAATTCCTCATTTTCTTTCCCCTTACAAGATGTCGCATTCATCGAAGCCTTGGTATCAACAAATCCTTCTTCACTCAGGCCGAGTTCCTCAACCAACCACACACTCGTTTCCATGGGTAGGTGTTCAAGAAGTTGCACAATGGTTGTCGCGGTGTGGCGATCCACAAGAAGGTCGAAGGCACTCTCGATGCCACCCCGCTCGCGAAGCATCTCCAGGACCCCACACTTCACTTCCATCGGCCCCCACTGCACTAGCGCGGTCAGAACTCTACAGGCGACATGATGCGTCACGAGGGCCTCAGTGGCCTCGAACTGCTCGAGAATCGCCTTGGCGACGCTCTTTCCAATTTCCGTGGATTGGAGGGCGGAGAGGAGCATCGTGACCACGCGACCACCGCACTCGGTCTGCAAAATGTCCTGCAAGACCGTCTCGGTGGACAGCGCCCCGGCGGGTTTATCCTCCTCCTCGCCGAGGTCGTCCATGGGGACGTCCTGCGCCTGGAGCAGCATCTCCGCCATCTGCGTCAGAGGCTCGAGTGCTCTCAAAGGGGCCTTCTCGTCCGTTCCAGCGTAATGCCGAATGAGGGCGCAGAGACCGGCGCTGGTGTTGGGAAGTCGACAGGCCTGCGTGAATTGGGTCAACAGCAGGGACGTGTTCTCTTCGGTGGGGAGGGCCCACTGCTTGGCGACACGCTGAATTCGCCTGTCGCCCTGGGCAAGACGTTTGCCACGCTCGACTTTGGAGCGTTGCGAGCGTTGGGCTCTTCGGCGGCGCAAGTCCTGCGTGTGAGCCTTCACAAAGGCTGAATTCTTCCCCATCACCCAATGTAATCCGTGCACAACCGTTTATTTGTCTGCTTTTTTCTTGTCCTTGGGGATTTTTAATAGGATGTCGCGATAACCAAACAGATGAGGGAGAGGAAGAGGGAGGAAAAGTTTGGTGGAATACAGCAGAAAAAACAAAAAACAACAATGAGTCCTTCGATAGTCCCCAAGTCTCTTTCGGACAATCTGTATTCATTTCCATTTCCTTTTTTTTTAGAGAGGTCAAATAATCCCGACAATTACTGTAAACGAATTATTTAGATTTCTCATGAGTGTAAACACATACTTCTACAAGTTCTGTTACCCATAGCAACACTTTGCTCCACAAATTTGGCACACTTTCCACATTCTTATTCGCTAGAACGTCTTTGGTGATTGTCGACAGCCACTTTTCCAACACATTTGCAAGCGAGCTGCGCATGCAATGCTCAGCTGTCGGATCCGAAGCCTTTTCACTGTGTGGTGCGACAACTGACTTTACAATGAGGACCAGGTCCTGCATCAGCTTTCGATAGGCCACATCTGTGTGTGGTATTCTATTCTTATCATTTGGATTTTCATTATCTTCATCTTTGCTTTCACTTTCAACTAATCCATCAATGAACCATCTTGTGCACCGAGATTGCAGGGCATGTGTCCAGGACCCGGGGTCGTGAAATGTGAGTAATCCCACGATGGGAACACCCACCTGAACAATAGCCGACAAAAGAATCGACACCACATGCAGCATATGCTCCGCCGCCTCCGCGGACACGGTGATATTGACGATATCCGACATTTGGTCTGTCGCCGCGGCGCTGCTTTTTACCAAATCCTCTATTTCTACCTTCATCTTATCAAATCTTTCGTTTGCGGCTGAGTTTGTTGCGCTCGACAAAATGGACTTTTTACTTGATACTGAAGATTGAGTTGAAAGGGATCGGCACATTTTGCTTGGCGTCCTGCCTCCATAGGTGCTTTTTTTTTGATAGCATTTTGGGAGTCCGACTGTATTCCTGACACCGCAGTACCCGATAACGGGACGTCAGATAATGTTCTAAAGGGAAGGTGGTGCTGGATGGTCTCCCTAAGGTATGCAGAGAGAAGGCACAGATGGGATGCAGGCAGCAAACGAAGTCTGGGTGAGAACAAAACTAACTTACTGCATAACACCTCCATAGATACCTCCCCATCCTCAGAGTAATCCTCCAGGGGGGATGCGCAGGGTTGCACTGGCTTTAGCGTTCGCCACGCCATGAGCAAAGCTAACAGGACAAGCTCATCGACCATCCCAGGGACTATATCACATAGTTCTTGTTCACCCAGCGCTATGAGGTAGCGCACGACTAACGCAAGCGGCACTGCATCAACCGTTTCGTAGCATAACGGCGTCACGAGGCAACTCGGCGAGTGCACCTTGTGCAATGTAGCTCCCATGACGCTCTTTCCATGAATAAAATATCGGCCTTGCTGGTGAAGTAAGGCAATAATGGTCGCTAACATATTCTTTACTTTGTTAGACGCCTGCCAATTAGTCTGAGGCATGAAATAGCAGGATAAGGCCTCCACCCCATAGGGTATGAGAGCGTGGGAGGTTGTCGTACCCCAATCCAGATTCTTATCAGCTCCATCGCTTCCAAAAGCTGGGCTTAACATGGGCATCGGGCTCCGCGCTCTGGAGTCGACACTGAAAGGTGTTTTAGGCTTTTGTAAATTGACCTTATTTTTCAGACGTGCCGATAAATCCGTCGCGGTTAAAAGGACGTATTCGTTATACAAGTTCTTAGCAAGCACGTGAACAGGCTCCACAGGTTGGTAATACATCAACTGCATCGTTAGGTTGAGCAGACGAGGCTGAAGCCAGTCCTTAATGGACGTGTTGCCCAGCAACGGGGCGTTACCGTTGATCGCTTGCCGTGAAGATCTGGCGGTAGTGAGTCTTGAACTGTCATGACTAGACAGCATTGCTGATTCGTTTTGATATCCTTTAAAGGAGATATCAGGAAGAATAATTGCCTGTAGTGAAGCTGAATTTACAACTTTTTTTTTTTACTATTTCCGCTTTTTTATTCCTTGTAAAGGATTACATTTTGTGTGTAGGAGGAAACAAGATAAACAGCAAGCTTGAGTTTGTGCAACCGCATCTATCAGGTCCCTATACAGTGTGTACATTTCACCTCTTCATTGGGCTACCATTGCGTTAAACCTTTAAAATTTCACTTGCTTTCTATTGATCTATAATATCCATATATGTAAATAAATGTTCATAGAAACCACCCTTTACCACCACGGATGGCCTTGACTGTGCCGAAGCGGGGAATCCCATGTTCCGTGAGCGATGCGAACTTCACCGTGACGTACATCCCTGTAAGCGTCTTTTTACCTTGCCTCTTCCGAGAAGCTTCCAGGAGATGTTGAAGAAGTGCGCGCTGCTTTTCCGTTGACATCTTTGGGATGGACACGTTAAACACACGGCCGTTCTCTGCCAAACATTTAAGGCCATAAAATACCACTACCCCCTCATCGTTGCTGCAAGGATCATGTGTAGATGCACCCTTTTCCTTTATGCCTGAATTCCTTTTAATGGTTACTTCTTTAAGACCCTCTAGGGACTCAATTTCCTTTAATGGGATTGCCACTAAGGGCCGTGTACGCGGGTTTGTTGAAGGGAACTTTAAGAGGGGCCGCAACACCGCGTACTCCTTGTCTCGAAAGGGTAAGAGCTTCACACACGTCTCGCAGCGTCGTGAGAGATTCTTCGAGCGCTCGAGTGCGAGCCGCGCGATCTGCTGCGAGCTAGCATCAATATCCTCCTCACCGGGATTCCTGGCGGCTGGTTCGTCCGCTTCATTATTTTCGTGGGTTTCGTTTTCCGCGATCTCGCCATGACGGGAGGCGCGGCGGTGTCCGTTATTTACCTCATCCCCCGCGTACGTGCGAAGCAGAACCATGGCCTGTGTATTCACGATATCCTGATGGACCGATGCAGCCCGCCGTGATGGGGGTGAACTCATATTAACCGCGGAAGCTCGTCGTCGCGGCCTTGCCCGCTTGCCATTACTAGACTTTTCCAAGAGTAAAGGTTCAATGAAGTGCTTCAGCACGCCCTTGCGCTTTTCGTGAAATTCGTACAAATTTGTCGGTGTTCGAATCACCGCGCCCTCGTAGCCTTGCGCCACATAGCGAGGCAATAAAGAGTGCTCCGCCTCGTCCAAGGATCGAACCAGGCGGTATGGAATCATTTGAATATACGACCTTCTTCCACAACTGTTGGAATTGTCATACCGAGTGCGTTTTTTGACCCCCAGTCCCCCCCCGCTAGCGCTTTCCTCTTCCGCAATACCATTCACCAAGTCAAAGGCTTCTATAAGCATGGGCGAGCTCAGCCCGCGGGAAAGCAAATCCGTCAAAAAGTAGAGCGTGCGCACGCGCTGGGAGAACGGGGTGACGTTCGGAATGCATCGCAGCATCTCCGCATCCGCCACCTTGTGCGCCTCCAACGTGAGATGGAGGATGCGCCGCAATTCGCTCAAAATCTGCCGATTCGCGGCACTTTCCCTTTGTCGCCCCTCCTCAATAGTTTGCGCGTGTTTTTCATCCCCAGGCCCCCCTACCAGGGTCTGGCATGGACTGAAAGAAACAACATCAAAGAGGCAGTATCTTGGCAGCGTGCTGACGTACTGAAGTACCTCTTTTAAGCCGTCTGAAATCGATGGTTTGGGGCTAATTCCACCGCGAAAAAGACATGTCTTGCCCGACCCGCGAAGCCGGTGCACGAGCGCGGATACCGCTAAAAAACCCGTCTTGAAGGCATCCCTCCCTGGCGTCCGTTTTGCATCTTGGGGCTCGCACGGGGGAATTGAGGGGACTCCATTTTTTCGTCCCTTTTGGGTTTGGTGTGAACGTTTTTTAGGCGGATCGTTCTCAGCTGGTGATGACGATTCCTCGGTTTGACTATTTATTCGCACATCGGATACGTTTTGATGAATGTACAATTCACCGTCCAACACCAACAACGGATCACCACAAAGCGCTCGCAACAACGCTAGTTCTTTTTCAATCCAAAACATGCCGTAAATAGGCCTTCCGTATCGCGAAAAACAGGTCGTCGCCGTGAAGTTCGGGTTTTCTGTGGATCCTGATCGTGATTTACGAGTTTTCGCCTCATTAATTTCACAACGCTTGCTGCAGGTGCTGGAGAGCTGGGGCGGGAAGGTGATCATACGCACCCCATCGTGCTTGGGAGAAATAAAGAAGGGTGAAGAAGTCTGAAACCAGTGCGGTGAGTCGTGCAAGTGGGGATGAGTCACGTCGTTCCCTTTCTGCGACTCTGCTTGATGAGCGTCGGTGGGTCTTTCCATTTCGCTTTTTGACTTTAGAGTTCTGAGTCGAGAATGCAGACTATCTAGTGTCGTGAGCGCCATGGGCTCAAAAGGTAGAGAGGAACGAAGCAATCTAAAAAAACAGAGCATCTTAAAAATTCACGCCCGTGAGGGAATATGTGTCTCGCTAGTCTTATCTTAATAAACTTTTCTATATGTAAAAGTGACTTGCTTTTTTACCGTGTATGTGAATTTAGATGAGTAATTCTATAAAATGATAAAAAGTGTTTGATAATGTCTATGTGTTCTATTTTCTAGGTTATAAATAGTAGAAGTTACTATTCTATCTTTTTTCTTCTTCTATGATGTCTTTTTTATATATATATAGATAATATAAGGAAAAATAGAGCAAATATCCTAAACACATGGTCTTATGTGGAGTACTAGAAAAAGAGTACTCACCACGTCCGTTTGCAAACACTTTAGGGAAAGCAACCATACAGAAGGAAGCTGCAGGTTTACTCTTTCCCTAAAAAACTATCCACGGAACACGGTTAATGTATAGCTGAAGGAGAGCAGAAGAGACCACCCCATACCGTCTCTGCCACTAACGGAATTTATCGGAATATGCATCTGGATGGCGCAAGAGGGACATGAGTGCGGTAGCCACTTCTCGTGTATTTCTTTTAGGCTCTGCCGGGTGCGTCCCTGTCGATACTTTGCGGCTGATTTTCAAGTCATTCGGCCCGGCCCGTTGGTTCAGGCTTCCGTGCGTCGGAGGTTGGTCGCGTCCTACCATCTGCGCGTCGTTGTGTATTACAGGCGACGTTGGGGAAGGGGACATAATGCGCCTCGAAGGTATGGTGGGATGCCGGAGAGAGCCATTGTGAGGAGCTTCCAAGGCTGATTGCGAACGCGGCTGCCGCCGAGGCATCGAGCCATTTGAGTTGTCCTCTTTGGGCGAATTGCCCCCAGACGTCGACGCCGCTGTGAGGGGTCGGGGTGCAAGGGGTGGGATGCGAAGGGGGGAGTTGGGCATCGCGGGCGCCTCTGGACGGGTGCGTGGAGATGCCAGGCGTGGGGAGGCCGCGTGATAGCGTTTTGGCGGATTGCCATCAAGCCTCTTCATGGAATCGGCGTTCTCTGTGATGGAGACCACATTCACCTTGTGCGGGGCATTACATTGTATTCCCACATCACGACGCCCTCCCTTTGCTAGGGTAGGTAGCAAGCGTTTTCCTAACTGTTCGTTGATGCGTAGCATCGCAAATGTGGCCTCGCGTTGTTCCTCAAGGAGCTGTGTAAGGTCATGGACTTTCTTTTGCATAGCCTCGACTTGCAGTCGGTAGGCCTCGCGCTCGACCATGACCTGTTTGTGAACAAGTTGCCATGCTTCCTCCACTGGTAGAGACCCCTGCAAGTCTGGAGGTGGCCCTCGAGTTTCTTTTTCGTGCGGGCTCTGGCAGCCCGGTTGAATATTTCCCCCGCACTCGTGAGAACGGGACGGGGAAGGTAAGCCCATCGACGCTCTAGAAGAACCATTTGCGTGAACTTCGTCAGCCTCGATGCTTGCAATGTCGTGCGGCTGCTGCAGCGAATAGGGCTGGGTGTTAAAGAAAGTATGAGGCTGAACCTCTTGTTGTGCGCTAGGTATCGACATCAACACCTCCACGATCTCACTGGCTTCATTATCGATGACCACCTCATCGTTTTCACACTTCACGGAGGCTACTGCAGTTGAAGTTGAACGAGAAGAGCGATTTACACTGTCCAACACATTCATAGGCGGAACGTCCATTTGCTCTAGATCTGGTGGCAGCAGCAGGTGAATGGCTTGCACCTTCTTTGGAAACAGCAGGATAGGGTTCTCTGAGAGCGTGAAAACGCGCAATTGTGTGAGGATTTCGAGCACGGATAGATCGTTTGCTTCTTTTAGAGCGTTTTTATTTGCGTATAGCTCTTCTAAGCGAATGCATTGCATTATGTCTGAGAGGGTTGTTAATTGATTACCACAGACGTTTAAAACTCGTAATGCGTCAGGTGCTTCCGGAAAACCATGGAGATCTTTCAAGCAATTAAAGGAGATATCGAGCGTTTGCAGCTTCTGTAAAGGCTGCAGTGCCCCGGATCGCAAGGTTGATAGTTTATTATATGATATATTCAAATTTGAAAGTCTCGGCGGCAGCTCATCTTCAAGCGAGGACAATAAATTGTGCGACAGGTTCAGGACTCTGAGATGTGGCAAGTGCTTTAAACCTGAGACAACATGCAATGCGTTAAAAGATAAATCAAGGTGCGTGATTTGCATCGCCGCCAGGGTGCACGAGGCATCGTCGAGATGGTTCGCAGCAGCATACGAAGTCAGATGTTTGCAAACATCGAACGTATCCAAGGTGTGGCGGCTAAGGTCGAGTTGCATGAAATGCCAGGAATGATATATCTCTTTTGATTATGATATTATGTTCTATTCTATAGTGGCACTGAATTCACGCGGACGAAACTTTAATTGTCTCCTCCTCTGACCTCACAGTAACAATCTATACGTAATTCAACTCTAATATTTGCTTGTATAAAGGCAGTGTGAAAAATATTAAACCGAATGTAATGTATCATTTGTAAGTTTTTTTTTGATGAATGAGAATTCCTCTTTTCATGTTTTGAATAAATCTTTTATTCATCACAGACGTTGATTGGTCTTTTTTTTCTTCTCATGAATTGTGCGACCACTAGTATTGCCATTTTTATTTAACCCAGAATCTGAACCGAAAACGAAGAGTAGTACCGGAAGCTTAGAAACATATCATCAAATCAGATTTTTTTTTCAGAGATCGTGGTCAAACTTCTCATTATCGTTACTATGACCTTCATCATAATTATGTTCACTATTACTTAGTTCATACATGGACTCTCCAGCTGCCTCCTCTCTGTTTTGAGTAGGCGGGGGCGAGACCAGATGCACTATCGCAGCGCTTTTCATGTTCCCCGTATCCGAGCCAAGAACAATATTGAAGTACTGTGGGTATTTCTTGATAAAGTAATATAAACCGCCATGCCGCTTCCGGATAACCTCTTGTGCACCGTGTGGCATATTCAGATAAATACATGAACAGGACCTTGGTGAACTATTGCGCTGCACATATTCTCCAACGAGCCGCAAAAGATCATCCTCTGAAAATTGCTGGCGAATGACGCCGCGTGGCAATGGTTGCCCTGGACGGCTAATGCACCACGTACCAGGGATTTGGTACTCAAAATGCTGAAAGTACTGTGGATAATTAGCGAAAAAATTGTTTATTTTTGAGGGCATGAAGAAAAGTATCTCATCCGGGATATTCGTACGTAGAAACGACTTCAATGTGACAAAGCCGCGATGTGGCAAATACTTAGCCAGCTCGCGAACTAAGTTGTCGGGGTCGTGGAATGGGTGGGAGGGGTTGTCGCGAAACGCAATACGTCTGCGAATAGACCGTATCTTTTTCTTATCCCTATTGTTGTAGGCAATTTTGAGTTGTTCTTCAAGTGGAAGAGAGGCCATCTGCATGCGGTTCCGGTATCTGGTCCGCATCACCACCGTGTTGTTTTCCATGAGAAAGAAATTTGAGACATGTGCGTTGAAAAAGCTGATAAGATTGCCGTAGTATGAGTCAATTTCTTTTTGTAAAGATAACGGGAGTTGATTTTGTATTATGTGAATATCCAAACTTCCTTCAATAGGCACACGTTGAAGGATAAAATTCAAACTCTTTGGGGTTGGCGTCGTCTCATATGTAAGTCCGGTGTAGGGCTGCTTCCGCAGCAGCACCGATGAAGAAAGTTCGTCCTCCGCGTCGTCGCTTCGGCCACCAACGACTGAAAAACTAAAGACGTGCTGCATCTGAGCAAAGTAAACAATCGAGGCAGGGCCTTTAGGATTTAACTGCGCCACTGCCACGGGGTCGGCCTTGTGCAGGAGCATTTTAAGTGGCATCCATTTATCGTAAATCCCATCAAAGGCTTTTACGAAAGCAGAGAGGAGCTCCAACTTGGGTTTGTACTTTTTGAAGACCTCCTCAGCGCTTTCACAGCCCTCCAGAGAGATATTCGCGTAGCCGCCGTACAGCCGAATATACTTTTCCCCTGCGATCTGCACCATTTCCATCGCTTTCATGTTGAGGTAGCTGAGAATGTGCTCCTCGGTGTACCCCACAATATGCCGCAGCACCTCGTCGAGCGGGACGAAAAAGGGCGGGATGAAGGGGACGAAATCGCGCAGGGAAAGCACGGCCCCATCTTCGGTAGACTGCGCTTTCTGTAGGGAAGAAGGGGTCACGTTAAAGTCCGCCGGTGGTGGGGGGATTTCCCTGAGGCCGACGTTGTAGTAAAAGTCCACGTGAAGGCTCCCCATTAGAGTATTCATGGTGGCGGTGGCCGGCAGCGGGTCAGGAAGCGGCGGCGGATGCGTCTGAGGGATCTTTTTTTCTTCTTCGGGGGGTTCTTTGGTTGGGGGAGGACTGGTCTTGTTGACTTCAGCACTGGGATTGGTCTTCTTCGCAGGCGTCTCTAATGGGAGGTTTCCGTGTGCGCAGGAAATACCTGTCGGGTCCAAATGGATCTGCAGTCTCGACTGTGCTTTTAGCAGGACCTGGTAAAGGGTGCGGTGCGGTCGGACAAACTCCTTTCGCATCTTGATTGAAATTTCGTTGTAGATGTCGCTGATGGGCAGCCAGGTATCCTTTGGGAACCGGATAAAGATGAGTTTGAGCTCCTCGATCAACTCCTCCGCGACTTCGTTTTGGAGGTTTGGAGAGATTGTGGAGGCCAAAGAGGATGGGGATGGTGAGGCCGAAGGACCTGGCTTGCTATCGGTCTTGGAAAGTTCTTGACGAAGAAGTGTGGATGTGAATACACCTTTACTTGTAGTAAGCAATGCTCTCACAGGCCATGAACCCGAACTAATATCAGAACATATCGTATCACACAATTTCGGATTCAAGCCTAATCTTTTGAAATATGCTGTTCTGCGGAAGGAAATATCACATCGAAGGTGTGTCGTTAACGAATGGTATGGTGCCGGTCGGAGAGATCTCATTTCAGCATAATCAAGAAAGAAAGCTAACACTAAACGCTTCCTTAGTCCACAGAATCTCATTTGAACAGATCTTCCTTTTTTTTTCAATATTATTTTGCTGTGCATGTGTGTAGTGTGGTAAAATTAGTAGAGAAAAGCAGGTAGAGATAGTTATAGCGACGTTGTCGGTGAAGAGACTAGATAGCAAATTAATTCATGTTGTTAGATAGGATAATATATGAATTTTCTTGACATAACATTCATTACCTACCCAATGACCTCGCATATTAATATTTATCATTCTTTTTTAGAATGTCAATAAATATTAAAGAGTATCTATTGGTAAGCCATCAAGTTGGTGATATATGTGAAGAGAGGAAAATGGTTCTGAGTTAGTGCTTCTAAAAATCTCATCGTTTGGTTTGCTCATCTATTTCGTGCTATTTTTCATTTCAGAGTTTTTTCTTATCCTTTCTCAATTGACCTTGATCTTTTTTCTAAATGCACATATAGAAAAAATACGGAATGTCGAGCTCCAGCGCCAACGTCTATGATTTGGTCGACTATCCACCCATAAGGCTCGGAATCTACACATAAGCACTGATTTACATTTTCTCGTCCACTTGGCAAGTGATCTTCCTTCGGTTGCTTGGGTGACGTAGAGGGTACCGCTAATAGAAGATCACCGACTTTCAGCACATGCCGCGGGGAAAGGACTTCCACGTTGTCCTCTCCAACTCCACTACCTGAATAACTGTTTTGAGAATTACCTTTGGCATTTTGGTGATCATACGCCCAACCAATTTGACCGTTCATGTTATCACCGAATCCGAGTATACAATCATTACACGAATCGGTTGCGCCCAAAGTCAATCCACAGCCTCTCAAGAGCATTAAGAAATGTGTACGCCCAGAAATTTTTGCTGCTAGGTGCGCCGTCCCCGGGATGGGTGCCCAGATCCTTTGAAGTGTGTCGTCTGAACCCAAGCCAAGTACACCCTGCCCCAGTACGAACACCTCTTCAAGAGCGTTCAACTGCCCTTGAGGAGGGGAATCACCCAGAGACTCACACTTTTCAACCGTGCATGGGGGGCCCATGGAATCCTCTAGGCGATGCCGAAACATTATTTCAGACCCCGCGTGAATCGTTGTACCCGCTTTTCCATCCAGCAGACGCGGCACAGAAGTTTCGATTCCTTCAATTTCACCGCAGAAATAGCATCCCCAATGATAGGTTTGCATATCCTCGAAATCGCAATGATGGGTATCAGTGATATAACTCCCGGCTTCCGTGGAGATAACGCGCTTCCTCAGCGTAACACTAGAATGGAGATGCATCGCCTGCAGCTGTACAACTTCCAATAGGTCTGAAGGCATATCCATACTCTCAAGGCAATTACTCAAGTTACCCTCTTTGAGGGCGTTGTCAGAGATGGACATGTCATTTTGAAGGAATCGCTCTGTCTGTAAAGCCACTCCACACCTTTCCAAGAGTTCAAAGTTTACAGCCCTAAAATTTGTCGAGTAAAACTCTTGTCTCCGTTGCCGACGCTTCTGTTTTCGTAACCAACCTGCACATGGATTTTTATTTGATATTTTATTTGGTATGAGAGTGGGATCCAGACAGGTACTTTCTTGGGCATTCAATTCCCCAAGTTTATGTTGTGAATCGTTCATATGGAGCTGTTCCTGTCGTGCTGTGGCTTCCCTCCACAAAGTGCCTTGCACATGTTTGTCTCTGGAACGCAGGGCTGCATACAGATCCGGGTCGTAGCCCAACTCACCGTAGTCACCCTTACCAGCGGCCATTAAAAGGGTTGGGTAGTAGAAATAACGGCGTGGTGACTTATCACGGTCGTGTCGCATCCTCTGCGTAGAGCTCACATTACTTGTCTCGTTCATCCCCCCGTTGTCATCATGTCGTACAATCACCACATCACGCCAAGCGAGTAGCGTATGATGTGTCCCACAGCTCACATCTGTAATAACACCCTGAATAATTGAAGAGTCCCTACCGAAGGGCAGAATCAGGCTCATGTTATTATCCAGGACTCCCTCATCACAGTAAGCGGAAAAATTACTACTCCTATGGGAGCAAACTTGAGTCCACCCACTTACGTTTTCCTCGTCATGTCCAAGACCCAACTGACCAAACTCATTTCTGCCACATGCATACAACGCACGGTTCGTCAACACCATCGAGTGCAACGCGCCGCAAGCCACTTGAAGAATGTGCTCCTGAGCTCCTGTCCCTGCCCCCTCCTCGGAGTTCTCTTTCTCCTTTGAGTTCCACCCCATGGCATCAAAAAACTCCAGGCGTGTAGGACGACTGAAAAAGGCATTTTCCGCAGCAGGACCACACCTCCACCCAAGGCCTAGCTGGCCGCAGTCGTGCATTCCCCAGCCGTAGACCCCACGGGTGGTTAGGACGATCGTGTGGTAGCCCCCGCAATGGATGCGGAGCACTTCCCCACACGGTGCAGACTGCACGTCCGGCGTCTTTTTCCCGCCGTTGGGGAGGAAATCACCGATGAGTTTTATTTCCCCCGTGCTGTCAAAATTACCTAAACCCAGACGGCCATCATGTCCGCAGCCACAGACCGCGACGGCTGCAAGGCTTTTGCCAAGGTCCACAGGCATGAGGAATACTGGACTTTAGGCTTACGAAATCTTTGAGGTCTGTGTCGATGTATCTATTTATTCCCCTTTTATATGCCCATTGACAGGATGGGAGGCCTTATTAGTGACCTTTTTTTTAAAAAAAGGTCAACCCTTTGATATGTATGTATCTGAGCAATAGTCACTTTGTATTGTTCATATATTTAGGTTTTTACAAGCGTTTGAAATAGAGAGGGATAATTCTGACAAAAATAACAGTCATACCTTTTGTTCTGTCAGTTGTGCCTTTTTTTTTTAATGGATGCCATCACTGATCTCTTTTCCAAAGTTTAATTTAGAAAAGATGCACACAAATAAACACAATTTATGCTTAATTAGCCGTATTATAATAATTTAAATTTAACTCTTCCAAGTATATCCATGTACTCAATTCACACCTATTGAACTCATTGTGTATATACTTTTTTTTACTACTTAATGTAGAAAAAAAAGTACCCTATCCTCTTTTATAGCAAGATGAACAGGTGCAAGAAATGAATCACTTTTTTAAAAAATTTACACCCCACTTACTGTGATATTTGTTAGAACAGGATATCGTTATGATACCCACTTTTCTACCCTCGATCCCAGCCATGTTATATTTTCCTTTCCAAGTGCCTATGAATGAAGTCTAGCGGTTTTTCATGCCTATCATCTGAGGTTCATGATATAATGACAGATGTGTTTTGAGTCTCTTGATTTTTTTAAAGTTCTTGCCGTACACTTACCGTCGATATATTCTTTCACTTAGGTTGCTTTTTAGTGCTTATTCCGTCCATGCTGAGACGATTCCATCTTCAGTGGATGTGAAAATCCAGGGCAACGTGGGGTGCCATGCTACCGAGTATACCGGTCGACGGTGGTTCAGAATTTTAACAGGGACAACCAGAGCATTTTTATTGTAGTCGTCATAGACCATGCCGTGGAAGATGTGCACCTGGCCGTCGGATGCCCCCGAAGCAAAGAGAGGGTAGGCCTTGGTGTTTGAATGGAAGGCAACCGAGTTGACAACCCCTTTGTGCGAGCGCATACGTTTATACGGCTTATCAGAAAAGTCGCAGTCGTACCATGATACGTGGCTTGTGGTGTCACCGACAAGGAAGTTATCCCCCTCTGGATGGATGGATAGACTTGTCGTGATACCTCCAGGGGCCTTATAGCGGCGCTGGAGCTTATGTGCGATTAGGTTATAACAACGGATGGAATTAGTGGTGGAGAGGAAGAAGATCGGCTCGAGGGGGTGGAATTGACAGTCCGTGACGACCTCCGAGAACTTTCGGAAGGGACAGAAGACTTTACGTTTGCTCAGTTGAAGCATAATAGTCTGGCGATATTTAACGTGATCTTTTGGACAGAGAACACAGAGGTAGTCGCCTCGGGCATGGAAAGTAAATTTTTTAATCTTCGCGTGCATGGCCACCTTGACGAGAATACCTGCCTGTCGCTCCTTTGTCGAGGCGTTGAGGAACTCCGCGCGTTTTTCCTTCTCCTCGATGTCGTGCAGGTCGAGCGTGGATTCGTGCGCGACCTCGTCGTCGTCCATGGCACTTTGGGTGATTCCATGCCCCCCGAGCGTCCCGCTGCCGCCCACTAGGTGGGAGTCCCCCTCCATCCCCGCGGCGTGACCGGGGGCCCGGAGGTACCGCACGGTATGTTCATTCACCAGCGCGTGCGCGGCGAAGGTAGGGATGATCAAAACCAAGCTAAACTCCACCGCGACGGCGAGGAGGTTAAGGCTAGAAGTAGGGCAGAACCCGACCTGCTGGATCGGGGCGCCGAGGTCGTAGCGCTTCATCAGCCGCCCCGTGTGGACCTCGTACACCCGCACGAGGTGGTCGTCGCAGCCGGTGGCGAGGTACTGCCCGTTCGGGCTCAGCGCCAGGCCACGCACCGTCGCGGTGTGCCCGTTGTAACGGAAGGAAAGGCGCTCGGGGTAGGGCCGCAACCCCCGCGGGTCGGGCAGGGCCGGCAGGAGGAGCCGGGGGTCCACCGCCAGACGGGTGCGCTGGGCACGGGGGAAGCAGGCAAGGTCGACACAGCGCTGGTAGCGGTCTTGTATGGTATGAGCGTAGAACGGGACGTGTCGCAGGGCGTCAAAGGACTGCGCCAGGAAGGGCGACTTCCGGTCAATCGCGCGAAGGCGCAGCTGTCGCTGTTGGGCCTTCACGCTCGGGAGGTACTCCGGCGGGGGGCGGTAGCTCTCGTAGGTCCCTGGCGGGGGGACTTTGGGCTTTTCGATCCGGTTGTAGTACTTGAAGCGGGTGTGGGTGTCCATCCGCACTGTGTTATCGGCCTCCCACAGCACCTTCGTGTCGTTGTCGTCGTCATCGTCAGATAGGGCTTTGTGCTTCCGCTCCTCCTGTTCTTTTTGCAGACGACGCACCATCTTCGCAATCACCTTCATCTCATGTAAGGCCGGCACAAACTTCAACTTCGACGGGCCGGTGTTGCGGGCGAGCGGGTGATTGAGTGGGTCGAACTTCACGGTATCCTCTTGCACCTCGCTGTACATGTCATAATTCGAGTTGGTGGTGCGATTGCGCTGCAAATTGAAGATCATCTGCAGGTCGGCGTTCGTCAGTACTTTCTTTTCATCATGCAGGACGTCGTGGATGGTGCGCATTGCATTAGGATCGTCAGTGGCCTCGAGGAGTTGCTCCAGCGCGGAGCGCTCACTCTTCATAAGTTTCTTGCCCTCTATATCATAGCCAATGTGCTTTTCATCTTTGTACCATACAAGGGGAATGTCGCCAACGCGATTAAGTATCATCTCATCCTCGCTGCTATCGGTCTCCTCCAACTGCTGTGTGGTCCCCAAGCGAATGACATTGTTATCGTCATTTGGCTTTTGAAGATCTTCAGGATTAGGGAAGTCCATATCATCGTCTCCATCGCTCCAAATGATCTCGTCCACGAGCTCGTTGTTGGTCTGAAATTCCCCATCCACCTCACCATTGGCGTCGTCATCGCGTTCCATGACGTGAAGTTCATTTTCCGTTTGTAAGTCCGCGAGGGAGCCAAGTTCCCCACCGATTGGTCCGCCCTCTGTATTCCCACCAGGAGTGGAAAGGTCTGCCGTACTCACTTCTAACGTGTTGTCCAGAACCGACTCCATCGTTGAGCGGCAGGGTTTCCCTTTTGCTTCTTCATGGGCCGGATCGGCGCTTGTTTCAGGTGGTACGGCACCTACAGGGGGGTGCAGCATCTGCATCGCCTTTCTCGGAGTTTGCGAGCGCGGCAAACGTGGTGAAATGAGCGAGCGGCGCGCCGAGGACGGGGCAAAGGAGCTCGAACGCACCGGCAGCGGTAGAAGTGGTTCCTTTGACGGTGTTCCCACACCCAACGTGGCATCCTCCACCGTGGTGTTTCCTTTCTTTCCTCTTCCTTCTGCACTTCGCGTTCGCGTGGTGGACGGACTCCGTGTGGATGGCCTGCGGGCGCTTTCCGCCCCCGACGTGGATCGCGCCGAGGTTGCATCTTTCTTCTTTAAGGTGGAGGAAACGGTGGGGGCGTCGATGCGGCGCTTTGGTGGCATCCTGTCCGGTTTTATTTCCCTTCAAGTATGAAATAAAAAGGAATGTTTAGTACTATATGGATTTATGTGAGTATGTGGAACTGATGCCTTGCTTGGTTTAAAACCGAAATTTACCAGATACGTGAGAAAAGGAATACCAAACTTTATAAGTGATTCATTTATAAATTATTATAAACTTCAAGTGAAAAAATTATTTTTACCTTTCCAAACATGTTAAATTTGATTAAACAAGTAATGCCATCTGAAATAGAGTAACATGTACATACATATAACAATGTAGCCATTATTGCCGACATCGTTTTAAATGTACAATCTAGCAAAGGACAAAACCAAGGATAAGTGAAGAAATACAAAGGATATTATTTCAGGAAGCCTTATTCCCAATTTATCCCGCATACTCAAGAAAGACCAAAAATGACCTGGAGGCGCGGAGACACATATACGCAAAAATCGCAATAAGGTGTTAAAAAAAGGTAAAACCACTATCGCTTCCTTCTATTCGTTTTTTCAAATACAGATTATTTTTAGAATAAAGTTGTAATTTATTAACTAAGTACGTATATAATTCTTCAATCACCCAGATCTAAGTTCTCGCATTTGGTATGAGCTTTCGGATCATCATCATTAAGCGGCGACTGAAGGGTATTTAGTTCATAGAGCGCCCTCACGCTCGGCTCTTGTTCTGGCAAGTGTACTGATGATTTTTCGCAGTTGATCTGCTCTTCCGAAGTGCATCGTCTGGCGCTGCTCTGCGAGGTTACGTAATCACTGATGTGCACTTCGTCAGCCAAAGAGCATGGACGCATAAACTGAGAAGGTACTAAGTCCAAAGCTTCCCGAATAGAGGATGCGTCTTTGTTTAGGATAAATACATCTTCACTGGGTACCAATTCTTGTTCGAGGCATAAAGAACTGAAGCTGTCATCCAAATGAAGTATAGGATCGAGGTTAACTGTCTTTGTTGTGTTAATATTCGGCAAGTCTGGAGGCGGGACATGCAGGGCATTGACATCTGCACCTGTGGATGTTGGAATGTTGTCAGTGGAAATAATATTATTATCTAAACCATTCGTATTGCATTCGTTTGTATATTCATTCTCGATTTCGATGTGCTCTGGTTCAGCAGAAAGGTGCTTTTCAATGAGTTGGTATGGCGTCGGTGCACTTGTTTGGGGGTTTTCTAACAGTGTGTTATTCTCCTCTTGTTGAATTGCTTCTTTATTATACGGCATAGCCTTTGGGGGCATTGTTTGGGTGTCCATAAATGTAGTAGTTGTGTGGTTAGTGATGACTTGGGGAGTTGATATGCTTTCGTTGGGGCTGTGGTTACTTGCCTCTTCTCCTTCATTTGAATTAAGCATAAAACGTTGTGGTTCGTATGGGTGTTGGGCGTTAAATGGTTTCGAGAGTGTGGGTTTGGCTGCCTGCGATGCCACATAGGCACGGTGTGAATTGTATTTATTTGCACTCGTAACATTCATAGTAAGGGTTGCCGCTGCCACCGTGCGTATGGTGTCATAGACATTCTGAATATCAGGATCGGATGAGGGGTAGATACGCTTGAAGTTAACCAACTTTGAATCTTCTTTCTTTCTGTGCAGTTGAACAAGTTCGGTAAACAGCTCCAAATCGTTTTCCGAATTATACCTAACAGAATGGAAAGTCGAGGTGCCAAGATTATCCTTGTCCTGTCGTTGGAAGATCGACTTTACACTAGGTGAAGACGCTTCAACATTTTTGCTTTCGTTATTTCCATCATTTTCGTTCTGGCGAAGTAAGTCCAAAGCGTAACTCCACTGAGAGTGATAAGTTTGGTTCTTAATCCATGGTGACATATTGCGGTAAGTAAATTCTTCGCGCTCACGGCGTCGGTCGTGTTCATGGTCGGTCGCGCTGCAGTCCACAATATCCAAAACTTCCCGCAGAAGTCTGCTTTTGATATCCAGATCGAGTGGGGTGTCCGTAGCGAAGGATGGCGTGTGGTTGACCTCCAACAGCCACACTTTTAGCTTGGAGTCCACCAATACATCGAACCCCAGTACCTCAAAGCAGGTGTAGCCTTCATTGTAGGCAGGAAAACAAGCATTGTACACTCTGCAAATCTTTGGCTGTGCGGACATTATGGTTTTGACCACAAGGGATCCCACACGGTCCCAGAAATCAGATGTCGAGTATCCTTGGCTTTCTAGCCAACTGTTCATGAACTTGAAGTTGCGCTTGTTTCCTACGTCCCCCTTAGAGACATCAGTGTTGAACACAAAATTTACGTTGCGCTTATTTATTGCGTAATTTGTCAGGTGCTTGAACGAGTCTTTAGAGTTCGCGGCAGTTGGTGGTTCATATTCTTCCGTGCATATGCGCACCAAACCATCATTAAACATAAAAATTGAAGGCTCTCGAATGCCTATGAGAAGCACATACACCCGGAGATCAAACTTTCGCTTTTCAAAGAGCAGAGGGCTTTGAATGTATTCCTGCACGACATAGTTCGTTGTGTTCTCTACATCGTTCAAAGGATCATTGGTGACAATGATCCCGCGACCTTGAGAGCCGACACTGGGTTTGGCGATAAAATACCTCGAGATCCCCCGCTGCATGAGGCTGCTGAAGTAATGGTAAAAGCTGCACCGGTCCGCAGGGAAGGACCAGGTGCTCGGGATGAATTGAAAGTGGTTTGGCAATTTTTGCCGCATAAGACCGAGCGTCGTGCTCAGGTGTGACTTTTGACATAACAAAAACATCGATGGAAAGTGGTTCGAGCGCTGCCAGTTGCCAAGCCGCACAAGACGTGAGAGGTTCAGTACCGTATCACTCCAGCACAGGTTAAACTTAAATTCATCCAAGTCGTTCTCACTTTCCTTCACAGCAAAGCCCATCTCATTCCCGATTGTTCGAATAGCCGTGTACTTGCTCAAGAACACCACCATCGTCTTGCGCTGCTTTGACTTGCGTTTTAACTTTTCCAGCTGATGGGTTGGGATCGGGCACTGCGTTTCGCAAAAGTCGGTTTTCACAAGATTTGACATATTTGGGATGGAATTCAATTTTAGTGTCGAAAACAGTGATGGGCGCGTGGTATTCTTCCCGGTGTCCGAGGCCTCCTGGGATAAAGAAGGTTCCTGCGGTATGACCTCATCATTCCTTGTCTTTTCCCCTGTCGGTTTCCGCTTTAAATCGTTCCACCGAGCGCTTCTTAAAACGCCACGATACTGGACGGAGTAATGGGGAATGGTATTCAACATCGATTGTCGACGTCGGCTTGAGGTGGCCTTAGACGACGGAGTCACCGATTCTGCTTGGTTTCGCCGTAAAGAATATGTGGGAATTCCTTTGGAGGGCTTTGTGGTTTGGTTGACGAGTGAAACCGAATGGTTGCGTGGGATGATAGGCACATGGCGGTCTTCGGGCTCAGCATTTACGCGGTTTGTAGTCTTATCGCTGTGAACCTTGTCGTTAGAGTTTTGGGTTGGGATTACCACCGCCACGTCCTTTCCCGCGGTCCCTTCCATGATTTTTAAATCCTGAATGTTTTGTAAAGACGGAGTATGGGGTGTCTGAATAGCCGCTTTGATGTCCTTGTTGTTGGCGCTCTTCGCCGGTTTACAAATTTCGGTCGGGGCATCTGTGCAGTCTTCCATAGGGGGCTTAGAAGGATTGTGTGGTTTTGCCGCCATCATCACTGAGGTGATTTCTTTTTGGACAAAAATTCGCCGAGTGCCCCTTTGCGTTGCTCCGTTGATGGAGTTATTATTTATCTTCGCTGATACATCCTTTTGGTTGGATTCTTCCAGGCGAAGCAAAGAAGACATTCTTGCTTTTCTCGAAGAGGTTTTATCTGCAGGAAGAATGACTTGAGTATGACGATAAATTTGATTTGGTGTATTGGGACAGGTCATTAAGGGGCCTTTCTCGATGCGGCGCTGAATAACTTTACTTGCTGTAGCATTTGAGCTGGTATTTGTCTTATAGTTCGCAAACATTTTTTGCCTGGCAAACGTGTGGTTATTTAGTCTCGAGTTCAGTACAGAGCAGTCTGCGTGTGCGATATTTTGTGTAGTTGTAGCGTTTATTTTTGTGTCTTTGTCAGAATGATCATACGCCGCGTATTTCGCTGCAGGGGGTATTGGAAAGCGACGGGAAGTTGCTTCAAGTCGCTGCTCGCGTTGCATCTGGGGTGAGCACAACACCATACCATTTCCAACTTCAGATACTACCACCATCCTACTTTCCTTTTGCGTATGAATTTCTTAAAATGTTTTACTAGTTTTATGTTTCCTTTTTTAATCTAAATAATATATTAGCTTTATTAGAGTTTCAAGTGTATTCACTTCAGGCTTCAGAGTAATCGATAATGAATAATCATAAAATAAAGCGATAAGACAATATACACACATAAAACGCTGAAGCGTTTACAAGTTAACTTTAGTTTTCCATAATGAAACTTAAACAGATTTATGATTTTTTTTTCATGTGTACACAGCATGCTGCATATATTTTAATATATACAAGGCTTGAGTGAGTTACGCTGCTTACTGAGGCACTGCTGTTTTTGCTCCCTAAAGTCCACCACTCTAATGGATATCAAATTTTAACTACGATCTACGGGTTGCCTTGAATGATAAAGGTAGAATGATGTAGTGTAGATGGTTCAAAATAAAGTATTTTCCCAAATGGGAAAATGATTCATAAGGCGCAGGGGCATCTGAGTCTAAGATAAATATATATCGAATAGTTTTTCTATACATAAAAAAAGGGTTGTGGGGGAAACTTTAGTGCGTCAAACAAAGGAGGGATAACAATTAGGACGAAATAAAGGAATGTATATCACTACACAACAATTCCTATTGAATCTCGATAATATATTATCTCTAGATCTATATCTTTGTTTCTGTCAAAGGAACGGAAAGCATGAACTTTCACACGTCCTGATCATCACACAAACCCTTCCCACACCCTCAAAAGTATACAAGTGAAGACATAGTAAGTTCATGTACCTTACTTTTGTACTTGTTTTGGTACAATTATACAATGATACTTTAGTTCTTTCAACATGCAAAGATGCAGTTCGCCTGGGGCTACACTTGCTGTTACTAGAAAGCTCGGCTTGAAGGAAGAAGCAAACTTCGTAGCTTGCGCAGAGGCGTTGCGTACGGTAGGATGTCGATTGGCCTTGCTGGGCTTTAGCATACAAGTAGATACCATGGGTATGACCTCGGTTGAAGGGATCTTATTAACCTCCTCCTCAGGAGTATCCCCAGCACGCGCTTCGACGTTATTTTTTACATCCGTATCATTCTGTTCCTTCACGCCGTTCTCCAGATCGATCCTTCGAAGGTTCTCGCTGTTTAATATACCCTCAAAGGTTTGCTTGTACTGCTCGGTCTTCGAAGGGTCAGCGTCTGGTTCTACCACCAGTGTCACGGCGATGACATCCTTGAAGTGTTGCAAACTCTCTGGCGCCGCTCCATCGCCCTGTGCGCGGCGCCGCTGGAGGGCGTAGTTCACGGCATCCACCCCGGCCTGAAGCTGCTCTTCAGCTTTTCCATCGTTGTCGTCATCCTGCACCATCACAGGAACGAGCACCATGTAGAACACCCGTGCAGTACTCACGCGCAGTGTTAACCCGTTTGCCTTCATGAAATAAAGGAAAAAGTCCTTTTTGAGCTGCAGAACCCGCTTTGCCACGGCACCCACTCTCAACGTCTTACCTTCAGGGATATTTCCAGCTCCCAGGACAATCGTGTTCGTGTTGTATTGCCGTGCGTTTGTGGCAGCGTACGTCGCAACGGCCGTCGCAGCCCCACATTTTCCTTCAGCATCTTCATCTTCAGAAATGGGCAACCACGAAGCTGCTCCCGAAAGCAATGAGGTCATCAGTTTATAGTTCAGCTTCCCCGCAAGCACCTTGTTTTTTTGAATAGCCGTTAGTGTGTTATAGATCACCAGGAAGCTAGGGAGTGACACCTGAGACTTTTCCTTGATGGATTTATTTTGCTCGTCGGTCGTGTTTGGCGCCTCTGCATTGGAGCTTAAATTAGTCATATTAATAAACGACCCACTGTTGCTACCGTTTGTGCACATTGCCAGCGCGTGCTGCACGATTTCGTCCGAGCTTAACAGGGCCGATGATGCCGCTCCCACGTGAGGATGTGAACCCGCTGCGTTGACGGCCGCATCATTGCTGCGATGCAGTGCCTCTTTGTTATCGCAAACGTGCAATAGGACAAGTTCGGTCCCCTCATGCCGGCGCAACAGCATTCCTGGTAACCCAGCAAACTCAACCCCTTTGATGGAACTTTGAAATCCATCGCACAAAACCATTAAACTAGTGAGCATTGATTCCATTTTTTGATTCCCACCCCCCCCTTCACCCCGCTTAGTAACCTAGGTTGAGGGTAGTTTTTACTTTTTTGTGTGTGTTGTATCAATCAATGCATAAAAAATGGTAGGGAAATTTAGGACGTTGCTACGATGATTGTAGTGCACATGCATGTGAAAGTCGGAAAAATAACATGCACTATTTTTTTATTTTAATTGAATTTATATTTCCAACATAACGCAAGGAGTTTGAGATGTATTGCTTCGAAAACTTAACAGAATTAAAGAAAAGCTGCGCACGCTCCTCTCTGATATACCTTTCATAATGTTCCACAGGTAGTCTATGAAGGCGAGTTAAAACAAAAGGTTCAAACCAATTACTAAAAAGAAAATAAGTATAAATAATAATTTTATCATGCCTTACAAAACTTATTTTGTCATGATAAAGATGTTACACATGATACTCGACTACTTTGAACTGCAAGGGAAAACACTCGGAAGGTAGAAGGACAACCATACTTGAGGATGGTGAATAAAACAAACTGTATCATGTTCCAAACGTGAAGTAAGAAGGATTCATCATTTTTTGTTTTAAAATTCGAATCCCATTTCATTTGTCTGTACATAGCTTCGCCAGATCAGAATGATACCTCTCTGGATGTGGGTGCTACATAAACCCACCCCGACTTATCAAGCGACGGAAGATTCTTCGAAACTTCCTTCTCGTTCCAAATTTCACGCATAATTTCATACAATGCCTTTGTATCGAGGGAGCAATATTCCAGAAGCTGAATGCGGAGACGGTTCCATACCTTTTCGCGCACCTCCTTCGGCACACAACTTCGAGAGAGCGCATCGTCTGCAGAATGGCTACCCGATCCATTAATACCGGTGTGATTTCTAAGAGGTTGTAGAGCTTCCGCGCCTCGCCTAAGATCCTGAATCGTCCCACCACCTTCTTGATGATACCACAACCGGAAGATACCCATTGCGTTTTCGCCCTTTTGCTCATCCTGCCGAGCCCCATCTTCACTGTGAACTAGTAGTTCGCCCTCCTCATTATCGGCGTCTCCTACTTCACTGCCAAACACACCGTACTGGAAGTCTGGACATAGCGCAGGGAGCACTTTTTTGAGTGAGTTCGAGCCATGTGCGTTGGGGTGACTAAAGCCTTTCTTAATGAGGTCCATTGTGTCAAGGAAATAAAAGCTTTTAATTTCCTCTTTGAAGCGCTCTTCGAGCTGTCCCAGCTTCTCTAGGCAGGACTTCTCGAAGGAACTAAAGTGTGCGATAAAGCATCCATCGTAAGGTGTCAGGGGCTCTTCCAATGGATTGTTTTTGGTAATTTTGGGAGCTTTCTTAGCTCCCCGCTTCCCTCTGCCCTTGGTTTCCGTTTCTTTTTCGTCTTTTCCTATTTCACCAGAGGCCTCCATCGCTTTGCGTTTTCGCTCTCGCTCCAGCTTGACAACACGCATTAGCTCGGCGATAAGGCTCGGGCGCGGGTCTTCATTTGGGGAATAACCCTTGCCAAAATGCAGAAAGTCGTAGTGTGTGGGCGTCTCGGAGAGGATGTCCTCCTGGAAGACGTCCAGTGAGAATTGAAATGGTACGGGAGTGTAGGCGTTGATCTTCTGATGCGGCGGCAGCGCGAACTGGGAGGCCTCGAAGTCGATGATAAACGTCGGGTAGCGAATTTGGGCAAAGAATTTGTCGATTTCCTTCGTGTTGATGGCAATATGACCATCCGCGACGGTTTTAACATAGCGCAGTTGGGGTGCCGTGAGCTTGATATGACCCGATTTATATTTGTATAGCACGTCATGAATGGTGCGCAACCCCTCGCCCCACCACGCCGCCTTTCGCCCTACTGAGGTGGAAGGGAGTGTGAAGAGATGGTTATCGCACGCTTTGATCGGATTCGCGACCTTCTGAGGCAGACACATCCCCTCTACAAAAAAAGGGCAGGTGTCGCCCCGAGAGCAGAGGGCGGAGATATGCTTCGAGTAGTGAGGGATGCTGGGGATGACTGGCGAGGACGCCCCGCATGGCGCATCCGCCGCGTGATCCTTTGGGTCGACGCCCTTTCCCGAGGTTTTCTTGCCTGCACCTTGTTTCCTGCCCTTGCCAAGTTTGGCGTCGTCGGCCTCGGCCTTGGCATGGGGCTTTTCCTCCCCACCCGCGTAGGTAGGGCGAACGAGGCCGTCGGGGGCCTCGCTTGAGAAGGCCACCCAACGCCGCACCTGCGCCGGGTCGTTAAACTTCTTGACGAGCGGGAGGGTGTGGTGGCGCAGCAGCGCGTGCATGAGGCGCTGCTGGGTTTGAAAGAGCTCGACCTCAGTGGTTTCGCGGCGGCGGAGGCTGCGGGGGCTTCGGGGGCAGCCCTGGTGGTCTGACCGCTCCAGGGCCTCCTCCATAGCCTTGTGGGCGGCCAGCACCTCCGGCGCGAAGCGGGTGAGGGGGGGGAGGTCGAAGGCCGTCGTGGAGCTGCCGTTGTGGGAGGTGGGGGGCCGGCGTCGAGGCCGCCCGTCCGCGTGCAAGAGCTCCTCGAGGGAGAGGCGCTGGATGAACTTCACTAGGCGGGGCGGGTCGCAGTCCAGAAGGGTGACGGGCCCGGGGAAGAACTGGCGGATGTGCAGGACGCCACTCCGCTTGAGGTCGATCGGGAGGACCGCGGGGGCCTGGGAGGCCGGCGCGCTGCCCTTCAGGCGGTCCGCCGTGAGGCTGCCGGGGTCGAAGTCGAGGAAGCGCTTCCGCAGGGCGATCGGGATGTGGGGCTGCGTGACGCTGTGCAGGAAGGCGAGGGCGGAGAAATGGAGGCGCTGCAGGATCTGCCCCGCACGGGCCGCGGTGGCGAGGGGGTCCACCACGGCCTGCGCCTCGAGGATCACCCACTGGTTGTCCTTGGGGCGGTAGCGAAGGACTAAGGGCCGCGCACAAAGCAGCAGCGGATGGGAGGGGTTCGCAGAGGGGGGACCGCCAAAGGGCGCTAAAAAGGCGGGTCGGTGAATCGTCAGGGAGGGCGCCTGCTCCTTTAAGGAGGCGTGGGTCGTCTCGAAGTAATCAACAATGACCTTCTCCGTGTGCTGGGCGGCCTCAACAAGACCGCTATCGGATATTAGGATCGCTTTGCTACCGAATTGAAGACGATCCCACTGCCGAGCAAGTTCGTTGAACCCGGCTGAGTCGTCTAAGAAGACGGACTCGCCAATCGAGACCTCCGGCAGCAAGTCCGGGCGCTGCTGAAAGAGGTAGAACTTCTTCGGGCATACTAGCGAGGCCGCAAGGGTCCGGTACGTGATGCGAGGAGTTCCTGGCACCGGGAGGGACGCTTCTTTGCAAGTCTCGGCGCTGCGCAGCTCCGTCCCTGGCGGTCTGGCGATAACTTCATCCAAATCCGCAAACGGAGCCGTGGCGGCGCGCACCACGTTAACTATTTTACTCAGACTCTCGTCTTTCCCTAAGGAGTCTTCGCTAGGTTTCAGTAAGCCAGGTAGATTGCCATTGAGGACAGGTTCTACGCGGGGGATGCTGATCGCCTTGTTTTGATACGGATTGCTAACTTTGCTTCTTACCTTTGCAGGTATCGCCGATGCCCCAGGGGGGGGGTTGAGGGTCTTGCAAGCAGTTTTGGCTACGGTCGATGCTATTTTTCTTGTGTACATTTTCTATGGGCTCTATATATTTTTTTTTTATAGTATCTATAAAATTGTACCCCGAGAACTTTTGTGAATGAGTTAACAATAAAGATCAAGAGGCTTTCTTACGAAGCAAATTGTTATTATATTATTTAGTGTACTTGAAGAATGGATCTAAAGTTGTCTTTTTTTCTTCAAAAAAATGTACACAGTATTGGTGTTCTAATGTTAAAAAAAAATGATAATAGAATGAAAAGGCAAAATGCATAAATTAGCAACAGGGACGAGAATGTGAGTTATTGCGACAACTAAACTCTTAATGAGAAGAGAAAAGGAAATTTACGCAAAGAAAACAGAAAACAATCCAAGCGGTTGCTCAGGCTAAGATAAATCACATGATTTTTTTTCCTACTCAAAAACAATGTACGTGGGTCCGATTTCTTTATTACATTCAATTCCTTATTCAAGTTCTTAGAAGTCTTTGGCAACTAAATAAGTTAATACGGTTTTGCAATTCATTACTATAACAAAAACTCCTGTTGACAATAAGTTTAGGTTTAATGATTTTAGAGAAAAGGATAGGGAGGAATGCAAGCAATTTTAATCCCGACAGGTGAAAGGTTAAAAATATTGTAATATTTGTATGCCAACAAGAACGGGAAAATTCCTTATGGTTCTTAGAAATACAGACGGACCCACGGTTGCGGCATCGTTTCTGTCAGTGTATGTTGTCACTTTCTTTATGCCTACTTCAAAGAGTCATGCAGTCCGGATTCCACCACAGAGTTCACCCAGATTAATTTTCTAGACTCATTAGGATTTTCCTTTACATACAAACACTTTTTACCATAGTCTATTTCTTGTTGCGTATGGAATGTTTTTCACATTGCATTTCTACCGCGCAGGACAGTATTCCAGGGGTTACTGCGCTTTCTTCTAGGTTCAGGATTTGGACCGGCGTGATTTTAATGATGCTGTTTTGACCATCCGAGTGCATCATATCTACTAGTTGATTCAACTTCTTCTCCATCTCATCAATTTTAGCCTCCTTCGCCGCATTGGCCTTTGACTGAATAGAAAGTTCCCAAAACAACAATGACGCCAACACCATGTAGGCTAACATTTCTATCAACAAATCCACCCCTGCATTTACGAGACGTTCCTCCGGGAATGGTGAAAGAAACGTTGTTCGGAATACCGCCCATGCACTATGATAGGATTGACCTATAAGGATGCGGGCAACCCCACCGGCAAGCCACCTTGGGTTTACAAAAATACTGCTGTCGTACCTATCGGATTCCTTTGGCTGAGGGCCATAGGTGAGAACCTCGAGTAGTGAACGCGACCTTGGTGTGGCGCTGGCAATTGCGTTGACCGATTTTTTACTTTCCATGCCTTGGGGGAAATTCAGATCCGTTTTCGCCATGGAGGATGAAGACTTTGGGTTGGCTTTATTCTGCGGCGCTGCGTTTCCCCCTGAGGGAGACTCACCGCCAAATTCGATCGCCTCCGACTCCAACTTTGACGGTGTCTTTGCAGCTTTTCGATTCTCCTCTTCTGTGAATTCTTCATTTTTAGCCTGTTTTTGCATTTCTTTATTGGACCACTCTGTAATGACTCCAGAGAGCCCCAAGGATATACGACCTAAGCCAATGCATACTTTGTGTGTGATGCCTTTCTTTGCGTTAGCTCGCGCGACAACATGTTTAGTAATCGGCTTTGTAAGTTGTCGAATCCCAAGAAAGACAAATTTAAAAACAGGAAGGGGTACCATCACCTTTAGGACAGCTATAATCTACACTAGATTCAATCTTGCTTTTGTGCTCTCTACTTCTGAACTAAATTGCGTAGTAGATAAAGAAAAAAAACACAGGCACACAAAGACAAAATAATACTCCGTAAATGTTGGCGTGAAGAATAATGTATAGACAAAATGCAATGTCATTTAACAGTACATTTTGCCAAATGCACCTGTTTGAGCGCCTAAAAGCAAATGATCAATTCGTGGTAAAGACCATTAAATTCGATAGTTGCTTTTCGTTCATTTTCTTATAAAGAACACAAATTTATTCAGTAGAAAACAGAGTTTATTCATTTTTCTATCGATTCCACCATAGATCTAAAACCTCCCACATTATTTCCTGGAGTCATTTTCGCTCGAATGCTTTTAATTCTATTTGATATCAATCGTAGTCTTCTACTTATCTAACTCCAGATACTCCCAAGGCAAATCCGCCAGAAGGACTCGCTAACTCTGCGTACTATTTAAGATCAAACTACTCAGGAGAACTTGCCGTTTTGCAGGGAGGGACTTTTTATCCCCTTCAGCACGGTATTTCCACCATGAAAAGGTCCACACAGCAGCCACTGAATTCAGACTTTCTGCGTTACCCCCCTTCGGTTTCAGCATGGACTGGAAAAAAAGCCCTTTTCTTTTTCAACCTGGGCTACCCATAGAATACAGCTCTGAGGTGTAATTCATTTGTAGAGTGATTGATGTACCTAAAAGCCCGTAAGAAGAAGAATAATAAAACAAAAGTGTTGTGAAAAAAAAAGTGATGTAATAAAATCAGAGAAATTCATTCCACCGATTGACTCCTTAGGGTTTATTCCATCTTTTTGTAAGCATCGTTATTTCACGATACCAGACCAAATCCATTTTTCTCTAAAAAACATTCCTTACTTGATTCTCTCAATAGAACTCCAATATTCACAAGGGACAATTTTCATACCATTATATCGATAGTTGGTGTACATTAAAAAAAACAAAAACAAAAAACAGACAAACAAAATACAAACAAAAGACATAACATTCTCTTACCCTGTTTCTCTCGATTACTCACATAATAGTTCCACACGCTGAGAATCAAAAGCAGACATCTTCCTTCTATTTTTACTATTTTTTTGCTTTCACTTGTTCCAATGCTCAATTCACAATTCCTTAGTGCTATCAATGCGCGAGAAAGATAATTTGATTCGCAACATCTATAAAGAAATTAGGACACATTGCTGTATTTTACCCCTTTTTTCCAATTCCTCCAGAAAATTGTATATCACTAGAATATATATCAAAAGCACAGAATTACTAGGATCTACGCTGATATAAAGACACATCTACTCTCATCCTTAAAAATTATATATATATATATATATATATATTTCTTCCATTCTTCAAAGTTAATTTACGTGCCTTAAACTAAAGTGCAATCATTTCCCCCCTTTTATACTGTGTAGACGCAATTTGATAAATGAATGAATGCGCAGCAAGCTTCTTCCTATTTAGTCAAAATAAGTGAAGCATACAAACCAAATTAGCTCTTAGAATTTGTGTGCCTTAGTGAAAATTACAAGGCTGAATGAGACACTTAAAGTGATAAAAAAAAAAAGAAAAATGCAAACTAGCAAACATACAAAAAATGCATATAAGACCTCTTATACATCTTTCCTTTTTCCTTTTAAATGAAAAGTCATACCTATAGCCTTATCGTGTTTCTCAAAGAATTCTGAATAAGAGAAGTAACGCTAATATAGGCGTCAAAGGCATGGGCACAATAACAATAACAATAAGTATAACGGATCCTTAAAAGCAACACACTTTTATTCGGCATTTTAATCCTCATTTTTTTTTAAGGAGTCCTTCCGATTATATGTGAGAAAAAGGTTCTGATTCCACGCAGGGGAGTCTTTTATTCAAGCTCCTCCATCGCGGTTCCGTCATCCGGGCTCTCCGGGTGGGCATCCTCTGTCCAGAGCGCGAGATTATCCCGCAAGAGCTGCATAATCAGCGCGGCCTCCTTATTTTGCTCCTCGTCGAGCACTTTAGGCTCGCTGAGGGCCTCCTCGAAGGCCTCGCGAGCGAGCTGACAGCCCATATCTGGCCGTTTTAAAATCTCATAATACAACACGGAGAAGTTCAAGGCCAGCCCGAGCCGCACCGGCGAGGTCACATTCAACGAGGTGATATGCTCCGAGGCCAGGGTGTAGGCATCCAGCGCGAGGTTCTTCTGGGCCTCCGAGCTGGCCTCGATCTCGGCGTAATAGCGGTGGTAATCCCCTTTGAGTTTGTAGTAGTAGACCTTGCTCTCGTCGTTATCGGCAGCGGGGATGAGGTATTTGTCCGAGAGCTCCAGGACGTCGGTGCAGATCTCCGCCAGCTCCTTCTCCACCTGCCGTTTAAAGCCTTTGATAAGGTTTAGGTTTTTCTCCTTTTTGGCCTCCTCCTTGAGTTCTAGGGAGGTGATACTACGCCAGCAAGAGCGGCGGCCGCCGATGATGTTTTTGTAGGCCACGGAGAGCAAATTACGCTCCTCACGGGAGAGGTGAGGATCCAACTTCACCGCGCGCTTCATACACACCAACACCTCATCGTAGCGCTCGCACTGTTCGGCAAGTTTGGCGGTCAAAATGAGCTGTTCGCGCTTTTCTGGAATGCAAAAACCGGTTGACATGGTAGGTTGTAATGCTGAGGACGGATAGGAGTTGGGGGATTCGTGTTCAGTGAATTTCAATGTCTACACGGTAGATGTTCAGATAGGTGAGCAATTAGTAACAATAATAATAATCTATAAAAAAAATCACTATAAATGCTTTACGTTAGAGAGAAAGTAGCCACTCACACCATACACACACACACAGGAATAATGAAAAAGATGGAAAAAAAAAGTGTTGAAAGAAATCCAAACTAATAGTGAAATAGGATAAACATTAAATGATATTTATACAGGAACTGGATCTATTCAAAATCAAATACTTTACTTGTAAAGAGTATAATAATCTTTGAAGGAAATGGGAACGATGGGATAAGTTCATGATTGTTACAAATTTCATCTGAGCAGAAAAAATAAGAAATAAATGGAAAATAATAGTTGGAGTAAAGCAAATGGCCTAGGTTAACTCATACACAGGGATGCGCTTTACACAAGTATAAAACGTTAAAAACACAAAAGAAATAAACAAGTCATCTGATTTTTGAAGAAGGAAACCTATGGAAAAAATCCGACACGGTTCTATTAAAGGATGTCTCCTTTTTTTTTGAGACCTTAGAAATTCTGCTCACGCGGATGGATGTAAAACAAGTCGTCTGGGTACCGCTCTAAGGTATTCGCCAATGTGAATCGCGCACAGGGCTCCTCCCCCTCCAACCGCGAGGAGGCTCTTCCGTTTGCCCAATCCTTTCCCCATCCTTCCATTTCCTGGCTTTCACGGCCCCAAACACCTTTTTGGGAATGAGGAGGAGAGCTCGGAGTGGCCGCCGCTCGATTTCCCGGCATATGATCCTCCTTGGTGAGGCCGCCACCCTTTTCGCCGCTGGAAAAGGGCGGCAGATGCGCTGTGCAAACGTACGGAATAAACCACCGCAGGTCCGGTGAAAGCTCCGGTCGAAAAGGTGGAGTTTTCCACGCCGCGGACTTCGAACGCGGCGGCTCACCGCCCGGGGGTGGGGTTGTTTTATCGGATTTCCCCTTCTTGACCTCATCCCGCGCGAAAACCACCCGAAGGCCGAAGGAGAAAACCTCTTGGCTGCCAATCCGCCAGGAGGTTTGCCGCGCCCTCGCCGGATCCCACCAACGCGCCGCGTGAAATTCGGTCATTAGTCCTCGCTGTCCTTCCCCCGCACTCGTGGCCTTTGCGAAATCTCCAGCCCAGCGATGAACCCCGGGCAGGAGTTTGAATTTGTGGTGTAGAGAGGTGGGAATGAGAAGCCATTGAAGGCCGGGGGGAAGCCCCCCGGCCGAGCCCTCCGCCGGCGTCGTTTTCCAACGCGATTCCAAGCGAAACACCATCGCATGCCCTGCGGGGTTCACATACAATACACAACTCTCCACCTGTGAGGGATCCCCCGCGGGGTGATCGGATGGGGCGGTCAGGATTTGTAGACAACTCCCATCCTGGGGAAACCACACGCCGTGGGTGGTATTGCTTAAACAAAAGGCAATGGCGGGGAAAAAAGACTTATTGCGGCCCTCAAAATTAGCGTCGGATGCCCCGCACCCCTCCCCCGCGGACGGATTTGCCGAAAGAGGCCACGAAACCACGGTATAGTGGCTCACGTGCACAGGAGGAGAAAAGAAGGGTTTGCCGATAAATTCATCCACCTCAATAAGAGGATGAGAATAATTCCCCCCCTCGCGATTTTGATGGGAAGGGGGAGTGGAAGAAGGCCGTGAGGACGGGCGGGGTGGTTCGGACTTTTTATTCGCGTGTGTTTTCCCCAAGACCGGTTTTATAGGCCCAGCGGACGGCTTCGCCTTCGTGTCCTTTACCTCCACACCGTTGAACTTACCACACCTTTCATCTTTGGGGTCTTCTCGGGCCCGTTTATTGGAGTTTGAGGGGGGTTGTGGGGGCTGACTTGTCGGCGTTGGTTTCGTGAAAGTCGGGGCTTTTGAAGGAGATCGAACAGGATAAGATGATGGTGCTACGTTATTTGGGATTTCTTTTTTTTGTGCATTATCCTTCTTTCCATGACTTTTGGCGTGGTGAGATACCGCAGTCTTGGGTGCAGGGGTCGGGTGCTTAGCCTGGTTCGACTTTGGGGAGGGAGTGGACGCTACTGATTTCGTTTTCGGTGGTATGCTTTTTTTTGAGCTTACAACGGATGCCGGAACCACCTGACGTTTCACACTACCTCCATTTTTAGGTGGAAGAAGTGGATTTGGGTTTTCTTTTTTTTTATGGGACCGAGGCGCAGGCATAGAAACGGACTTCTTTGAATTATGACTTTCCTTTTGTAACAACAGGGATTTCTTAGCAGTCATTGGGTGCCGTTATATGTATGTATCTATTTATTTTTATATGAAAAAATGTAAAAATTGATCGAGATACTCTAATTAACCACAAGATACCTTAAATTTAATCAATTCAAAATGTATTTACCTACTGGTGCCAGCCATAGGATATGAAAACCAAACAGACTATAGAGTGAAATGAGAAAATGTTGAGCACATAAAATGAGGATATTTCATGCCACAGCATTATTTAGTAGTATGTTATTTAAACCAAACATGTGAACTATGTTGTTTCATGAGGATTGTAAGTTTTAGAGATCCAATATATGACAACCAGGATTCTGAATATACTTTATATTATGCTTTTGATCACTTTCCATTTTTACACTCACACAGATAAAAAAGATTTAAAATCAAAATTTCGATCTAACTGCAAAATGTACTTAGTTAAAAATACATAAATATTTATAGAAAGTGCAAAAATCATACACCAATAATAACTTAAAACAAAGAAAATTCTTCAAAAATGAAAATATTCCAGATTGAATGCTTGCGCACCTTTGGTGCTTTGATATCTTTTCTATAGTTTAGATGCATCCTCTGAAATCATTTTTTCGAATCTTCAGTATACAGAAAAGTAAAAGATAAAATGTTAAGTACACGCAACCAAATGTGACCTTTTAACTTGAAAGTCAAAAAGCTGGAAATAGGTAAAGTTTCGTATTCTAAAATTCTAATTATAAAATAAATAATTTGGAAGTTTGTATAAGTCTAATTGCATATATGTAAGTTTATGAATCTAGAAACTTGAATGGAATCTAAATTTTTTAAAATACAAACGCATACATGTACATATAAATCTTTACTTTTCAAACGATATATTTACCCATTAATGTGTTTTATACCCAATGAAGTGTTATTTTCAATCTTTGATTTTGCACTGAGATAGAGGTAAGCTTACCACTTCATACATAAACATATATATATATATATATATATCCATATATATCAGCTAAAAAAATCAAACGTACAGCTTTACCCAGAAACAAGGATACACACTTTGAATAAGAAATTTACATCTTCGATTTCTTAATCAACTTCTCTAAAAAAACATGAGTGTAGTGTTTCTCCGACAAGTTAGTAATTATAATACTTTCTGGTTTTCCAAAATACCATTTTTATTGGTCGATTTATTTTTCATGTATATACTTTTTTCCTATGTTGGTGTTTACTTTAATTGTAAATTACCAATGCGTGGGGGCCTACAACTTAGAGTATATACAGCGGAAAAAGAAAACATACCATATATGTAGACATGCATGTATATATGCATACCGACATGACAACGTGCGTCTAAAGAGGGGAGGAAGTATAAACAAACAAAAAAGTTACTCTATGTTTTGACTGCAGTTCCGTGTGGTGCAGCGGAACTACATGTCATATTATTAGTGTGCATGTAGGCGTCGGAGAATTTATTATCTGACAATGGGATATAACATTCAGATTGTGTAATTCCAAACAGGTTAGGGTTGAGAAGGCATATAAACGTTTATGATAATCACTTTTCCAGGGGCATTATTGTTTCTATTTTCTGACCCTGGAAATGGCTTATCCGTTTTTACATGAGAAATACAGAGACGAGTAAGTCGCTGAAATAGTTGTGGTACTCTCGTTTTCTGATGGCAAATGGCGTCCCTCATAATTAATAACTCCTAAATCTAGGGATTACAGCAATTTCTTTTCATTTGGTGAGTGTTCACCATCCTTTACTTCAGTTGCATTCATTATGGTTACTCAAAACGAAAATTCAGTAGCAGACAAATCGTCTTCCGCATTTTTGGTGGGGGTTAGATCCGTCCGCACGCCATTCCCATTAGATTCTTGGAATGTCAAGGGCACCATTCCTTCACCATTGGCGGCGGTAGGGGGCGATGATACGGGTGCACCCAGCACCACTGTGGCCTTTGTCTTCCGTCTTGATTCGCTCAGTTTGGTAGCCCGCTCGACGCACCTAATTAATTTCCGCATTCGCCGCGCGACGATTACCGACCTCTCGACTGACACGAGGTGGTCCGTGTGGGCCGACGACGTACGTGGCGCGCGACCGCTGCCAGCGCGTAGGGGGTCTTTTCTTTCCCCCTCCTCCTCACGAGTGTCGCCGTCCGAGGCGGAGCTGAGGTCGAGCCCCGAGAGGGCTGGGAGAGGGCGTTCCATCCCTCCCTCCCGACCATTCGCGCACATCGTGTCCTGCAGAAGCCGTCGAAGGGAGCTCCCACGGCGACGGAGGTGCAAAATTGTGTCGTTGCACCGCCTCCAAGAGGAGACGGGGTAGCCCCGCAGCTCCTCGACTGTGATGTCCTCGGCCGCTTTCAGGTCGTGGTCAAAGGTGACGCAGTCCTTATTCGCCACCACCATGTTTTCTCGGAAGTTCGAGATACTCAGCTGGTCCGGATTCCGCACGCGGCTCATGGCAACATAAAGGAGATGCTCGCAGGGCCACATCCGGGCCAGCTCAAGGTGCACCCGCCCCACCAACGTCAGTCCCTGCACTTTGTGCACCGTAAAGGCGTAGGCCAAGGTTAGCGGTAGGGCCACCAGGGATAGGCTGTAGTAGTTCGTCGCGGGGGTCCCACCGACGTTGAACTCCCACGGCGGCACCGGCACCGTTTCCCCGCTGTGAAACTTCACCACCGGCACGAGAGGGATGGGCATCCCGCACTCCGTGACACAGAACATTCTGTAGCGCTCAATGCACTCCTCGATGTTGACATTCCGCAGGTACTCCGGGAAGTTCGCGAGTTTGCACTCCACCAGGTCCACAACTGTCCCAATGCTGCCATTCACCAGGTTTGTGCTGATATTCGACCGAAGGAGCACGCGACAGCCTTTTTTGAAGGTCAACGGCTGCGCAATCGGGTGTTTGGCCATGAGCTTGTGAAGACATTCCTCGTTCTCGGGGGTGTGGAGGCCATCGCCGTTGGGGACGATTTCGGTCACGGTAGCCCCAAGGTTAAGGTCATTAATAAGCCCGGCAACCTCGATAAAGCGCTCCCGCATGGCCTCACGCCAGGCTACGCTTTCACTCTGCGGCAGCACCACACGCATCGCGTGGCCGTCTTCGTAGATGCGGTAGATGGACAACAGGGAGGCCCGAGGAAAGTCCAGCGTCGCCTGTAGCAAAGAACGGACGTATTTGGAGAAGAGGTGTACGTTAAAGTTTTCTTTATTTGTGCGCAACAAAAGCGTTACGGTGGCCTCGCACTTCAGAGAGGTGATACCAGTCTCCGGTGTAAGAGTCAAAGGGTCTCCAGGCAGCCGTGTGAGTTCTCGCTCGTTCGCCACTTGAACCTCGCTATTGGTGGGAAGCAGGTTGACGGCAGAGTCTACCATGGTTCCGGGGGGGAGCTCTTTCACCATCTCGGTGAGGTTGCTCGGGACGATGCCCAGACGCATCTGCTGTAAATTTTGAGCAAATATTGGGAATGCGGACTGCCGTACCTGTGTCTGCAGGCACAGCTTCACAAAATTGTCTGCGAAGATCTTAGAATATATTACCGACTTCTCGTTGATGCAACCAAGCTGGAGAAAATCACCACAAAGGATAATTTGTACACCGCCAAAGGGTAAGTCAGGCGTACCGGCCTCTTCCCGCATCACGCGGTCGAAGTCTTCGAAAAGGCTTTGGGGTAGCATGGAAACCTCGTCAATGATGATTACATCGTAGTCTAGGATGTTCGAGCGACGCAGGAACTCACCTTTTGACGACACTCCCATGATGTGGTGAAAGGTCGAGCCGCCAATATGGCATCCCGCGACGCCGGTCGTGGCCGTCATGGCGACACGCAGGTGATTTGCCCTCAGCCGCCGGTTCAAGGCGCGCAGAAGCACCGACTTTCCGGTGCCCGCACTTCCACCAATATACATGTTATGCCCTTTTAGAGTGATCGCAATCACGCGCTCCTGCTCGGAGTTGAGCTCGATCCCTTTTGCATCGTCGTCGGATTCTAGAAGAAAGTCGCGTATGCTTTTGTCGTCCGCCTCGTTGCCTTCGCACGAAGAGGAGGTTACGATTGAGGTGTACTTGCTGCGCATCACGCTGTTCACTTTGATTTGGATCATCTGTTGGATCGCTTCGGCGGGGTCGGTGATCACGGGATTCTTAAAAATACCACCAAGAACGCGAGTTAACATGGTGGGCCATTTAGACGGAAGTGAAGATGTCCCTAGACGCACGCGTTCTGCTAGTTTATTAATTTCCTCCGGTTTCTCGACATAAATTTGGCGCTGCTCGTTGATACCGAAGCCGATGTCCTTTAAGCAAGCTATAGAGTTCGACATTTCGCTCGTCATGCGCCCTGTGAGCGCGTTGTACACGAGGGTAGTTTGCGAAAAGTTGCGAGGGGTGTGTTCGTCTGATAGCATTTCTGAAAAGATGGACAGCTCATCTAGGTTAATGTCGAAATCAACGTTCGCGTTCACTTTGCTCCCTTTTGTAGTCTTTGTTCGTTTTCCTTGCGTAGAGTTACCCTGCGATCTCTTTTTTTTGTTCTTCAATGTCGTTTCAAGCGGCTTAGGCACCGGCGGGGTGATTAAGAAAGGGGCTTGTGGGTTCTCTGGCATCACCGAGGTATTCGTCAAGCTGCTGTCCCCGTGAAGAGCAGGACTAACGACATTCGGCTTCTTTGGTAGTCTTCCGCGCCGTGTTGCGGGTTTTGAGCTGTCTTCTCCTGCAGCAGCCCTTGTTGTTGAGGCAAGGCGGAAAGAATGGGTTAAGGTGCGGGGGTAAATACCAATGGAAAAAGCTATCTTTGAGCTCGTTTGCGCTTTGTGAAGCAAGGAGAGCACTAGTGGTGGTAATTTTGTCGAAGTACAAATATTATTTACCAACATTAAAGTGCTGCAACGACTTCTCGATTGAGAGGTAAAAGTACTACTCAGGCGACGAAGCATTCGCGTAATATGTTATGTAGTTGTCCCACAGAATAATATTGTGTTCTCTCTTGACGTTATTTCGCTAGCTAATAATTAGGAAATTATTAAATTATATTGTTTTTAAGAAAAAACGATTCCAAGGCCGTTGTATCGTCGTAATTGCTTAAAAACAAGTTACAGACACAATAATAAAAAAGAATTGTGTAAGGTTTCTATGATCGATGATGTAATCCTTGATCTTTGTTTCTCCTTCTCTCGTGTATTTTATAGTTCAGATATTCAATGGTTTATAACGCGTGGGAAAGGGGATGATAAAGATGATGGTAAGATATAAATAATGTCTAGAAAAAAAGCGCACCGTTTGATTTGCTTTTTATAAAAAGCTGTACAAGACGATGTATAGAGGGATATAAGCTTTCAAGAAAACGGTAAAAAAATGTGAGAAAAAATCTAAAATCTAGTATTTTTTTTTTTTTGTAGGGGCTTGCTGTCTCAATTTAGGGAGACGAACAAAGCTCTGTAACGTGTTTTACTGGTAAAACAACTATATTATACAAATATAAACAATAAAATAAATTTTGGAAAAAGGAGGAAATTTTTTTGTGGTGTGCATGATAGACTGGTATAATAAAAAACTTAGAATGATAACTATTGCCATACAGAATGCTAAGTGGTAATGATTTCTATGACTCTTATTGTATCTAACCTCATCTTACGTATGCTTGATGATTGTCTACCAAATTTAAATAGGTTTCCCTACTCTTTTTTTTCTGTAGCAATAAACTTACACATGCTGAGCATAATAAACTCAGAGTAGCATCGTTTGGACGGAGATAAAATTCCCATAAAGAAAGAGTCTTTCCCGCATCCGAAACCTTTGATGGAAATTGCGGAAGTTCCATACTGACGGCATGCCTCGGTACAAGAACAACCAATATCATCAAAGTGGTGTCTTTCAAATATTTTCCGTCACTTTATGCATCGGTGATACTACTTATCTCAGAAATAATCCTCTCCGCGTCTTTGCACAGCTTTTCCTTTGTCTTTTGGTTGCGCTTCTGCTTTATGCGTTCCAGCTCCTTTTTACGCAGCGCCTTCTTACGCCGAGTCGGGACGCGGTACCAGGTGGCCTGAAAAAAGTGCGGCAGCAGCCTAACCCCTCGAACAGAGGGCAAGCTGTCATCAAAAACCAGACAATCCGCTGCGGCGCAGACGAGGCGGTCGTCAAAGTTCGAGATACTCAGCTGGTTCGGATTCCGCACGCGGCTCATGGCAACATAAAGGAGATGCTCGCAGGGCCACATCCGGGCCAGCTCAAGGTGCACCCGCCCCACCAACGTCAGTCCCTGCACTTTGTGCACCGTAAAGGCGTAGGCCAAGGTTAGCGGTAGGGCCACCAGGGATAGTCCATAGTGGTGAGTGTTCGCAAACCCCCCGATGCGATGACTGACGGGGAAAATCAGCTCGACCCGCCCGTCGCCGAAGTCCACCTCCGGCAGCATCGCCACCCCGACGCCGTGTTCGTAGCGGAGGAAGTCGACATAACCGCGGAGGACCTCCTCGCGGGTGGAATTCCTCTGAGAAAAGCCCAGGGCGTCCGCAAAAGGGGGCTCGCGAAACCCCACTACCGTCCCGAGGCTGCCATTCACGAGACCAGGGGCGAGATTCGCCCGCAGCATCACCCGCGCCCCGACTTTTAGCGCTAACGACGCGTTTACCGGGGCATGCGCGGCGTATTGGTCGAGGATGTACTCATCTGCCTCAGTGTGAAGGCCGTCGGGGCTGAGGAGGATCTCACGCACCTGCACGCCAAGGTCGGCAACCGCCGAAGAGGAAAGGTGGTCGACGAGGCCGGCCAGATGTGTAAGCAGGGCCTCGCCACCGTCAAATCCGTGTGGAATGCGCACCCGAAGCGCCAAAGCGTCGGCGAAGAGAAAGTAAAGCACGATGTCCTGCTGTACTAACATCTGCTTCCACCACAAATCCCACTCCTTCACTTTTTCGAAAAAGACGCTAATGTAAAGCTTGATCTCTAATGCGATCTTCTTCACATTGGGCTTTCCATGTCCCTTTATTTGAAGCAGATAAGTCGGACTCCAGGTGCCTAACAGAGTAGGGGTCAACACCTGTGTGCTATACACGACAACCTCACCCGGTAGCTTGGCCAGCTCCTGCAGGTTTGCCTCCTGGACTTGTTTATTTGTCGGAAATAAGTTGACGGCATCTTCAACATAGTCAATCAAAGGGGGGTTCACATGCGAGCCTCCCGTGCCGCTTGGCGGGGCTAGTTGGGCCACGGAATTTTCCTTTCCCACCTCATTGCGGCTAATGGACGTCTCGTCAAGGGGGCTGGATCTCGCTTCGACTGAGGCAATATCGTTGCTTGCGGTTATGACAGGGTGCGGGAGGATTTCCTGGGGTTGCACAGAGGGGTTGAGTATCGCGATCGCTTGCAGTTGTGCACGTTGCCGCTCTTTGAGCTGCTCCATTCGGCGTGCTTCCTCGGCGCGTTGTTTAGTGGAAATAAGCTGGACGGTGTTTTCGAGCCCTTGAGGAACAAGGCCACGTCGCAGGACTTGAAGCTGCAGCGCAAAAATCGGATTTGCACCCTGTCGGATCACTCGCATAAGCTTAAGCATTGCAAAGTTAGAACGAAACAGCGGGGAGTGTATGATGGGCTCAGCAGCAATCGCGCCCAGCTGCATAAAATCTCCGCACAAGATCATTTGGACTCCGCCAAAAGGCAGATTCACGCCATTGGATCGTCGTAGCTGCCATTCCAAAGTCTCAAAAAGTCCCCGTGGGAGCATTGATATCTCGTCAATAATGATCGCATCGTAGGAGCTCAACTCCTCACGTCGCGTAAAATCTCCATGCAGGTTGATGCCGAAGCAGTGGTGTAGAGTACAGCCGCCGATATGACTGCTTGCGACTCCCGTGGTAGAGGTAACGGCCACCCGCAGGCCCTCCTGTCGTAGCCGATGTTTTAAAACGTGCAATAAAGAAGATTTCCCAGTGCCGGCGCCACCACCAATATACGTGTGGTAGCCTTTTAGAACAAACCCAATGACCTCTTGCTGCTCCTCGCTAAGATCCTCAATTGACAAGAATCGTTCTTCACTTTTCGAATGGATCGCGTCGGAGGCCTGCGATGAAGGCGATTGCCCTATCATCTCATTTCCCATGTCTTCGCTGGCAGTATGGACCACAACCCCGGTGCTTTGACGATCGCGCAGGCGCTGGTATTGCGCTCGTAGCAGCCCCTCCACTTTCTCCGCGGGATCTTGTAGAGATTCGTCGAGCATGATGTACTTCAGCTGAGCGTACAAGGCCCCGCGGGACCAGGCTTTTGGCCAGGAAAGACGTTTTTGCCGTATCGCCATCGCGACCGCGCGCAACGCGGCGGGGTCTTTCACAGCTAATTCGCGAGTCCCGTCGTCTAGGGTGATTCCGATCAAAGACAGGCCGCGCACGGAGGCTGAGGTGGGCGTCACCACACGACGAGTAAAGACGTTGAAAAGGAGCGGTTTGGAACCGCTTTTTACCGTCGGATCGGGGCCCACGGAGGACTCGGGAATCCCCCCTGGGTCCTCGTCAATAATGCCATCCTGGGATTTCGCAAAAGCCCCTAAGCCTTCTCCACGCAGGCGGTCTCCCACGGCCTCCCGAACCATCGTCGAGATCTCTTTGTGAGATGTGGAAGGCACGTCAACGCGCCCCGCCAGGGCATTTTCCTCCAAACGAGATGCGCCGTTGGGGTTGTCGGCATCCTGATTAACCTCGGAGGGCATGTGAACGGTTGAGGAATCGATATACGACGGAGAGTGAAGTTCTTGTGCGGTTAAATGTGTGTAGCTGCTGAAGATTTCAGGATCCATAAGGGGGAAATCCGACGCCTTCGAGAGCCATTCTACAGAATCAAAAATGATAGGGCCTGTGCTGCTGCGACCTCGTTTAGCCATTAGGTCTTTTTTTTCTTTACAGCCTCTGCTATCGTTCTCAAGGTCAGTATTAATGATATCACTATGAACGAGTTTAGGTGGATAAAGAAGGAATTTGGGGGTTTCCACAGTTTGTGCTATTTCTTCGGGATCCGTATCAAATTGAACGCTAAAACTATGACGAAAACCATCCAGGTCAGCCTGCGCGGCATTGCCCTGCTCCTGATTGGTCACTGCACTGCGGAACTCCAATCGGTGAAGTAAAGGAACGTATTCAGACTGAGCATCCCGTCTGCCGTGTGGATCAGGACCGGTCTCTAGGCTGCCGCCATTTCCACAGTGCGGGTACACCAAACTTGCGGTTAAATTGCCGTTATTGTTGTGGTTGTTGTTGTCAAGTCTCCAAGCCTTTATTTTGCTTGCCCAATTAGGCACGGGAAGGTTTACGCGTTTTTCCAAAATCAGTTTTAATACACTTTGGCCATCTTTGACCGACGCTTTGGTCGTGAAGTGGATACCAGTGATATTATTTGTATCGTTTTGAAACTTTTCAACACTTAGGTTGGACAAAAGGGTCATTTCTTGATGACCTTCGCGTACGGTGCGGGTCTTGGGATGCCTCACGTTGGGGCGCTCCACACTCCCACGTACGACCTCAGCTCCGCCTTCCGTGGAATGTGAAGTTGATCCGTGTGAAGATTGCTGTAGATGGAGCGCTACCGGGCAGTAATTGCTATAGGAGCTGTAGGGCCCTGCGGCAAAAAGACGCGCACCGGTAGTTCTCCAACTTCTGAAAGAAAATCTAGGGGGAAACGTTGGCCCCTTATTGCTATTCTGAGCGTTGGGGCGATTGTGGCTTACTTTCTCACACCAAACGTCTTGACGTACAATGTAAGAAGCAGTCTGACTAGGGATGGGATGCACAGCCGTTGAGGATTTTTTTGACCTCAAAGAGACGACGCCAGATGTTGTGAATAAAGGTACAAGAGTTGAAGAGTAGGCATCAGAATGTCGATATAGTGGTGTCTGATATAGATACTTAAATATAAGTTGCTCACACAGAAAATGTCTAACTACTTGTTCCAGGACACTTCGTCTTTCCATACCTGAGTGCCAGTCTCTACTTTTTGCTTTGTGTTGCTTTGCTCGACCTGTATCTGGTATGTAGTGGTACGACGTTAAGCAAAACTAGTCCTGAATGTCTGGAGCAATACAAAAAACAAATAGACATATAATAAATGGAAATATACCTCTTTATTAGCTTCTTAATCCTTTTTATCTAGCTTGTGAGCGTGTGTTTGTACGTGTAAGGGAAGGTACAAGAGATGTGAATCGGACCTTATCCAAGTCTATAAGAAAAATTTATATATTTAAGATTGCTAAAAAAAAAATGGAAAGTGGTGGGTTTAGCCCTTCCCTTTTATTGTGGCTCCGAAGAGCCTTAAATGATACTTCTGTGCGATAGGAAACGCCTTTTCAAAAAAAATTTATCTGAAATGTTTTCCTTTCGTAAGCCTAAACAAATGAACTGTCTAAGGGGAAAACAAATCTGTCACTTTGTTGGGCCACATGACGCTTTCGGTACACAAAGTCCCTATAGTCTCCTAAGAAAAAAATCTAAACAAATCTATGTATTTTCTCTGTTTTTTCTTCTTATAGTTGTTGTTTCTATGTTGTTATGTGCGATATATGAACGTTATCAAACTTTGTGCTTCTGATTGCCTCTACTTTTTGTCCCTTGGCTACAGAAAGGAACGAAGCGAAATGCTTTCAAAGGTTCCAATACTATGAGAAGTAATTATGAGTGAGCTTTAGGTAATACTATGGCTTGATAAAAAATATTGTGGAAGCTTTTATTATTTGCTAAGCTTGAGTGCTTTATTGGGTTTTGTTACTCACCTTTAGTTCTGATCAAATTATTTAGTTGGCTATTCCCCTTGAGGGTGGGATATCGCAGAACTCAGCCAAATGAGTATAAAAAATAAAATTACTCTGAAGGGTAAACAGACACCTTGTGCTAATAACCTCTTTTCATTCAGAAAAACATATAATTGAAATGAAATTACAAATTTAGAAAAGTAGGCAGACCCATTTTCTTGAATTTTTGAACTTAGCCAGCTAACACACAAAAAAAATCATATTTTTCATCAGCAGTTCATTAAAGCACATATGTAACGAATTTATTTCATAGAAAACATCTGAAATTTTTATCTTCACATATTCTTCATTCTTTATTACTAATGGAATGATCGGATTTCCGGGGAAATGGCATGCCTAAAGATTTGTTTCAACGTTTAGTTAAGTAAAAAAAAATATCAATGGAAAAGCAAAAGTCAATCTCAATTCCTTCCTCCCTCCACCAAAAAAAAAAAAAGAAGCATTTGAAAAGGGAGAAATAGTATTTACAAGTTTAGACTCATTGCTCGCCTTTAATATTAAGAGTCGCGACATATTTATGGAGTCGCTTTTGATGTAAACAATCTAACGATTTCTATAGGTTATCGGAACACTCCTATTTTTTAGTCAGTCATGCGTCCTCTCCTCGCTCATTCGCATTATTTGCAGTCTCTGATGTTCGACCATCTGAAGATGGTATTGCATCATATCCGAGATCGTCATCGCCGGGAGGAGCCTGCATAAATCACTTACCCCACAGTCGAGCATATAAACCCCTCGTACACCCTTGCTTGACGAGACGCCCTCCCAACACAAATACCCGAACAAAAACACCCGATACCGCTTGGAGTCCTTTATTTCAGGAAGCACCGCACTCGCGTCCTCGCCGCAGCAAAAAAACATTTTAGCCTCAGGCGGTAAATCCATCAGCCCCTCGAACGCGTCCCTCGGCAGTTGTTCGGGTTTGAAAAGCGTGGAAAGGGCGTTCTTGGCAAGGCAATAATAGGGCTCCCCCACGCGGATGATGGAGTCGATGACAGGGACGCCCCAACTCGCGTTGTGGAACTGCACAAACCGCAGCGTAAAGCCGTAGTAGGCCTCCCGGGTGAAGTCAGGTCGAGGGCGAGGCCCTTTTGGGATCTTCTTTTCTTCAACAGGGTGAGGGCCCTCGTTTTCGCCGCCGTGGGCGGGTTCTGTCGGGTGCGTTCGCCTGTCCACCTCCGCAGGTCGCGCCGGAGCGGCATCTTTCAGAAGCCCCTCGAGCGTCTTGGGTGTCAGGATGATCTGGCGTTTGGCATAGATGTTAAGGGCGTGGGGGTGGACGAGTTGATCGAGATAAATCACATTCTCCACAACGCTTAGTTTGGCGCCCGGGGCGAAAGCGACGCTGCAGAACGTCTCAAACCCCGCAAAAGAGCTTGGGCAGCTGTATAAAACCACA
>HF955201.1:467420-484900 GCA_000982615.1 Phytomonas sp. Hart1 | reverse complement strand
CAGCTGTATAAAACCACATTTCCATCTCTGTATTCCCGCCGCCAGGGGGTGGTGGTGAAAAGATTCGTCGCGAAGCGCTCGATAAGGGGCGGCCACGGCGCCGGCGCCTGGGAAGGGGATTGCTGGAAAGAAAGCGTGGGGGAGGCGTTAAGACTGGAAGTCGGGAGGATTTTGCCGCTTAGGGAGCGTTGGCTTGGTGTCCCAGGGGGGAGGTTAGATAGCTTCAGATCGGATGTTAGGAAGGCGCTCCCGATCATGGGGTTCAGCGTCGAGAGGGATTGCTTCTCGAATGACTCCGTTGGTGGAATCTCCACCAGCGATAACGGCTGCCGCTTCAGAATCGGCTGAAAGTAGCGTTCATTCCTGTACACGGCAAGTTGGTTCGGCATGGGGCCGAAGCGCTTTAGCAGCTCTACCAAGTGGCATGCCTTACGCTCCATCTGTGAGCGAAATACCGGCGCCCACTCCTTGGAAATCAAATCCGCACCGTCGAAGCTGGTGCACAGGCCTAACGTCAGGGAGCCATCCGCTTCCTCAAGGCCAAGGATGGAGAACATCGCGGTGGGGCCGCGGCAATGGGGTGGCTGGCAGGGTGGGGTGGGGTGCAGCTCCGGCGGGCATGGAATCGCGCACTGAAGAAAGGCCATCAGAGGCTTTGTTTCTTTGGAAATCACACCACTCGCTTTGATGGTTGAGTTGTTGATATCAATGGTGCTAGTGCTAGCGCTAGAGAAGGAAGGTGGACAGGATCGGCGCAACCGCAACGCTTCTTGCTGTTCAGGGTCCAGTAAGATAAAGGGGCTGAAGTACTGCAGCAGCTCCAGAGGCGGTACCTCATGGATGGCCGAACGGTAGCGAGAGAGGAGGATCATCAGGTTATAACCTAAGCGCTTCACCACGCAATTTTGCCTCAACATCGGCGTATGCTGATAAGCAAAGGTGTCCTTGGTGTCGAGGAAGTCAGGGTCGTCGAGCAGCACCGTCTGTAGGGTTCCCACGTTTGCGTTTGGAATTTTCACAGTGAAGCGCACGGCAATGACATGCTTCTTGTAGCCCTCGCCTCTTCCGACACCCAGCTGGCGCTCTTCGCAAAGTAGACCTCCCCGTTCGAACTGTACAGACCATCCTGACTTCTGGCTCCACTCACGTATTGGTTTCAGCAAAACCATCGAGAATGGAGCCCCGAAGTTGGTGAGCTGTTCGACAATTGCAATTTCTTTGTCGGTTAGGGCGGGCAGTGAGTATACATGTGTTTGGTCTCTACTTCTGAGGCTAGTCTCCGCAAGTGGTCCGGCTTTTTTTTTTTAGAAGAGTACTCCTTTTCCGGTGGCGTCCCCAATGGTGAAAACTTAGCGATCGTTCGTAAGGGCGTTGAAGTTGAATCGGATGCCTTGTTCGCGCAAGATGCCCCAACTGAGCTGCTCTCCTGACTCACAATCCGTTTTTCTACTTTCATAAGACTCGGCCGATGCACGTTAATTTGCGCTTGTTTGTAAACCTTCTTCAACGTCGTGATAAATACCGAATGGAGTTGTCCAAGACCGGTGATCAGCATCGAAACGCCGACCACTGGTACGATTAACATATCAAGTGTGAGGCAGATGGAGTAATAAGGGAAAGTTATTGTAATTATAAGTTGCACCAGCACGTAAACCATGCAAATTTTTCCTAAATAACTATGCAGAAGTTTCTGAATGGGTACTATATTTTGTGGGGGAAGTCCGATCCGTTGGTTTATTTCCTGCAGATATGGCAACTTGACACCCCCTTGAGCGACTTTGAGGCTGGAGGAGGAATCGAGTTTCGTTTTTTGCGTACCTTGACTCGGTGAGATTCTTGGCGTGGATAAAAATTTGTCTAAGAGTCGCATCCTGTTGGCGTCAGAGGCGATACAGGCCTTAACCCAACTCTGCGCTTCATCCATGGCCTTTTGATCCCCTGGTGTCAAGGTACACTCAGACGACAACGACGCGTAGGAAGATTCTTCAGAAATTGCTTTTGGGACCTCACGAAGCCGACACCGCTGTTCACAAGTCAATGGGATGGGTAAGACGAATAACAGTAAACCCGTCGCGACGCTATTGAACAAGTAGATGCCTCTATAAAGGGCTCCGCCAAGCATCAACACAAGGAGAACAAGTGCTGTGCGCTGCGGGTCTCTCCAACTCCATAGATCCCATAACCGCAGAATTACCACATCGTAGACGTCGTAAAATGGCGAGTAAGCTTTGTCAATTTCGTTCGGTACAGTATCACTACATCGGATGCCTTCAGACATGAGGTCATTCATCGGTAGTTTTGATAAATTCGCCTTATGAGAAACCTCACCGCTGGTGACAGTTGAAACTACCATATCAGTGCCCATGCCTAGTTTCGGCAAAACAAAGGTGTTGGTCAATGGAGGTAATGGCCCTTTCGCTAGTTTGCCAGGATGAAGGTATTTCTTTTCTATACCCCGGTGTGCGACCTTTGCATTTTTGTGAAAGAGTTGTTCTTGAACATCGGCGTACAAGGGCTTCCACAGCTTTTCAACAAACCACTCAAGCCGTCGGGCTTGATGATCCCCGTTGCCTTTACCGTCGAACGGAACTGCGTTTGTGCGCCTCTCCGCAAGAAGACCTGCCCTGAGTATAAGCGCCCAGTCATTTAAAATATCTTCCACATTGTCCGCCACCGCCACTACCGCAGGGACAAAGCCAAGTACGGCACCATTCGTGTCTTTTTCAGGGATCGCTGCGATCTTATTGTATTTATTGGGCAACTGATCTATCTTCCCATTATGATTTGACAAATCTAACGACCCATTGATGTATATAATTCTAAACTGCATCATGTCTTTATCGGAAAACATGCACTGTTGAGTAGGATTTGGGTCCTTACTCGCCTTTTTATCAGCATTTTCTTGGACACAGAAATGATTCAAACCACTAGCAATTGTGTTCCATTGATCATGTATTAGAGAGATAAAAGGGGTGTGTAAAATAGTCATGTCAACGTGCTTGTCACTAAAAACAAAAATAGATAAATAAGAAAATAAGTAGTTTAATTATCCCTTATATCACTTATCTTGCCAACCGATGAAGAGGTCCGAAACTAATCAATGCCAAGTCTCTTGATTTGAGTGATTTAACGCCGCTTATGAACCCATATGCTGTATTCCTAATGCTCTTTATGCTACCAAGAAGGATAAAAAGGATGTGGAGAACCAAGTAAGTATAGCACTCAATATTTGTCGAATCCTCATTTCAAAGATATTCTTATTGGTGTTTATAGAATTGTCGTTAATGTTTCCACAAGAATATGGAAACATTAATTTATAATTGATAGAATCGAAGTAAGACAAAATGCAACACACGCACACGTCTTCCCTAAAACAGTTGTAGAGTTGATAATGCGTAGGCCGCGCTAGTTGTAGTGTTGCGTGAAATCTACATCAAACACTCAAGCAAAAATAAAAAATTATAAATCATAGGCTCATGATAACTTCTTTCTGAACTCTTTTCCTTTACATTTTCTAATAATATATATATATATAATATTTATATTAGGTGCCTATAAGCAGAGTGTTAAAGTCACAAGTTAGGTTCCTCAATCAGCCTCGTTCTTTCCATTGGATATGCTTTACCTGTACACAGTTAAATGATTGATATAGTTTTCTCATGGTCTTGCATTTCCAATGTAATCATTTAAAAGAGTTACACTGTAAATAGACAAATCTATAAATTACTGTATGTACATAAAATCAAAGGCCCATCTAAACTAATTAAGGCCCTAGCCATTAGCTATCCTGCCTTTTCAAGAGCATGGATAGATTTTCAATTTTCCTGCTCAGTGGTCGTAGCACCGAGCGGCGCAAAAAGATTTCCAGTCGTTGGTGTAATGGAGTAAGGGGGTTAGGTTGCTTGAAGTGGCACAACACACAGAGAAACTGATTAAACCCGTCTAATGTTAAAACTTGCACTTCATGACGTTTGAACTTACTGTTGCTGATGGCAAAACTGCCGACAGAATTAGGTGAAAGTAAATCTGTAGCCCCTGCATGGGGGTTCGATGACGCACCGATTCGGCTCGACGGAATGCGAAATTCTAATTTGTTGTTGCCCTTTTCACGAGGTTTGCCGTTGATATCTCTACAGACCGCAATCGCGTTTTCCTCAACCGATTTACACACCGTGCTGCACTTCTGAAAAATTTCAGATATCAAATATTGCGTTGTCTCCGTGCTCGTGAGCATGGCGTCCCTCATAAGCTGCAGGAGGCTCTCCTCCTGCATGCAGATCACACCGTATACCACCTTGCTGTAGTTTTGGTAAACAAGCAGCAGGGCTGAGCTGTACTTGGTGAGAACTTCTTGAGTTTGGATACCCATTTGGATGCGCTTCAGGAATGCGTGAGGAGTCTTCTCAAAACGAACACTGTCCTCTCGCAATGCATAGTCGTTCAAAAATTGCGTAATGGCATCGCCTAACCAAACTATCGGAGGCGAATATGAAGCTTCTTCCCCATTCACATCATCATCTCTTCTTTTGCTTTTATCAGCGGCTAAACTAGCAGGGGCGATTTCGGGCGGCAAGGGATCGTAGAGCGCATCCACAAGGAGTATCAAGGCTGTTACAAACCCCGGGAACATTAAATATTCTGAGAGTAGGGTAGAGTGGAGATGCGAAGATACCATTTTGTTGCTCAGATCGGTCCGCTTCTTGGAGTCATCAACTCCTATGCTTGAGGCGCAGTCAAAAATGTTGAGTTCACAACTCTGCATGAAATTTTTTTCATTATTGTTGTCTAAACGCTCCTTGCCTAACACATCAGAGAACTTGTCGAAACTTGCCGAAAGTTCACTTATCGAACAAAATGCTCCTGCTTGGTGCTGATCATGTTTCTTACTTGAAGTGAATGAACTGAGGTTCCTATCGGCATGAAAGTGGCCGGCTTTGTAAAAAATCTCTGAAACAAAATTGAGTTCCAGTGACTTAACTAATTTTGTGTGTCTATTGGAATTCCTGGAGTCCTCCGATTTTCCTCGTTCCTGCTGCAGCTTTACGATTCCGAGGTCAACACAAAAGGAGCGCCACTCCGACAAATCCATCGCTGGAAGAGCCATCTCCGGCTGTAAGGATGCATTCCATAGAAAGAGGTTAATAATGTCGTTTGTGGCGACGCCCAACACTTCCTTAAGCTTCTGTTTTTCGCATGCCACATACGTACTCTTCCAGTCACTTGAAGAAGGCATCAAGCCCTTAATAGGAGACACGCATTTAGAATCAACCCCTGGGGAGCAAATGGCCATCACACAGTGCTTTCGTTTCGCATAAAGACGTTCAAGCCCATTAGAGTTCAACGATGGCAAAAGTGGCACCCCCTCTTGCTCCATCCCAACTCGCAGCGCCACTGGGGACGCTCGCGGCCCCGTGAACACGCCACGGCTCACCCTTGAATAGTTCGTGACCGGAATTAGACAGGAGAATAGGATATGCCAACGGTGAATCTGTAAGGAGCGATTCAACGCCATCCCTAGCTCACCCAGAAGATTCGCAAGCTGTGGCGACTCAAAGGCCTCGCTCGGCCAGAAGTTCCCACGAAGCAGAAACGGGTGAGCGGAGGACCCGAAAATAGGCACACAGCGTTCCTTGAAAAGTTGCCATGGGCTTTTATCTTCGTCTATCAGGCGATCCAGAATCTCATCTTCGATCCATAGCGCATGCTGAGATCGTTGACGTTCCGGTAGTCTGCTGTCCTGCTCCAGAGAATTCTTTTCCTCCGTCTCGCTTCTCGGAGATTGTAAATGACGGGATGTGGTGGAGCCGGTGTAGCTTCTGGGATTCAGCAAGTATAAAATCGCTTCCCTTTCAACTATAGCGCTTTGCCGAGCCTTGTGGTTAAACGGATGGGAAAAGCGCACGTACAGGATAGCGATGAGGGTGACGGTTGAACTACGCTCGCCCATCACCAAGGCATGTGGATCCACCACCTCATGCAAATCTATCGTGGGAACACTGGGGGGAAGCGAAAACCCTGTTGTAGAACTCACGATGTTCAGCACTTGCTGTCGCTTCAGCGCTACTACGTCACTCATGACAGAGGTCGAATCATTGAGAATCTGAGAAGCGAAGTGCAGTAACATCGCCATTCGATCCGTAGGCACCATATTTAACAAATCCCCAAAGCACTCAGAGTATACTGGGAAAGGGGCATCAAGCTGGACGTTGCGTTGCTCCAGGAGCTGCTGTCGGCGGCGCACAAATACCTCTGCATAGAGCGAATCGATGTATTTACTTTTATCGTCCTTCCCATCTTTGGTATCCATAACCGCCGAAGCCCCCGCGTGGATTGCCTCATTGGAGCGTTCATCGTTGTTTGCATTGCGCTGCAGGTAGCGTGGTAGAGCTAGATAGAACAAGAGTCGACTAAGTAAAACTCCGCTTCGCATCTCTTCAGAGAAGCTTCGGAAGCGCAAGGAAAGGGCGCCACCTTTAAGATCATCTAACGACTCAAGGTCGTCAAGGCAGCTATTTGCCCAGTCCTGAAGAATCGTCATGGCGCTCGGCAGCTCCCTCGTGGAGGATAGCACAATAGGAGCGAGCTCGCCAAACAAGCGCTCCTCTTCCGCCTCTCGAGTTGCCTGTGCGTTGATGAGGTTAGATCTCCCTTCACTAGAGTGAAACGAGGAATTGTCATCTTCCTTTTGAGAATCACTTTCTCTTTGGAATTTGTCACCTAAGCTCTTATCAGGCTCTTCGCTGTGCGCTTTAGAAGCCTTTTCCTTGCCCTCAGGATCTCTAACTTCATCGGTCTTCTTTAGATCGGAGTGCACATGTCGTTCATCAGCAGCCTCTGAAACTTGTGTAGAGGCTCCGCATAGCTCACCGGCAATTCTCATGGTAACACGTTGCCATGGGCGGGTACGATGCGCTCGGAGGCGTGACCTGAGCTGAATAATTTGCTTATCCTTATCCATGAGTTGAAATTGCTTCTTCTGGAAAAGGTTGCAGTAGTACAGTTTCTCTTCAACCGTGCGTACGAGATCGCTCTCAAGCGTCCGGTTACGCTCCCGTAAACCATTTCGCTCGCGTTCCAACATCTGAATTCGCCTGCGCTGGATTGCGATTTCGCTACGTAGGTGCATGCACATTTCGCTTTCCTTTTGTTGCATATCCATTATCATTTCAATGATGGAGTCTTGGGGCAAAGCATCCTGCTCACAGCTTGGGCTTATGAACAAAGAGGGTTGCACTTCGGAGTGTATTGGCGAGGCTGTGGCGGTGGATACTGCGGATGAGTTATCGAAGGCTTCCCTGGATGCGGGCGTATCACGCTCCTCGCTTTTGCCTTTGGTTGAATTTTCACTTGCCACAGGTTTATCAAGAAGGCTCTCGACGGTTGTTTGGTAAGCAGAGGACGAAGCGTTACTTTCTTGATCCACTGGTTTCCGTTGAGCTTTGGTCTTTAGGTGCTCAATCCTGCGCGGAGCTCTGGATGTTACCTCCTCAATCGAGGGGGTAGCAGCATTTGATGACGTTTTCTTCGCCTGCTGAGTTTTTTCAGTCAACTTGATCGCAAGGAATCTTGAACGAGTGAGAGCCGTATTACTCTCACTCTTGATACTGTTCTTTTCTTTTTGGAGGCTCACCGTTGACGGTGTCATAATAGAGCTACCCTGAAAAAATTTGGATTCCACTGAAGCACACGAGCTGTTCACGATGGAGTTGTATTTCTTCCTGATACGGTCGAAGTACGATTCCTGTTTTCCTTGAATAGTTGTCAACCTCCATGCACCCATAACTTTTTGCAAGCGCAGCCTCCACCTAACCCGCAGCAGCATTTTGCTCACCAGTTCGAGCGAGGTGAGGCGCCGGCGATAACCTATTATCCACCGCCGCCACGAACGCAGAGCCCAATGCTGCAGCACCGATTCCATGTACTGTGTGTCCTTACGACACTGCTGTGTTGCGTCCTCAGACAGCAAACGCATGCTCGAGCGTAGTGGGATCTCTGAAAGCCTCACAATTTGTTCGCTTAATGTCCCATTCGACGGTAACACGGAGGAATACAAGGCAAAGTTAACGTAAACGTGCGGTAACAGATAGTTATGGAAGAGTTCCATTGCGAACCCTACGTCAGGTACGCTCGCCGCGCACTGCCGCAACGCTTGCCATATCAGTGCTACACTTGTTGCCGTCTCAAGGACCATCAGAGGTTTGATAATTATCTCCTCTGGTAGTGATACTACGGCAGGAGTGATGGTGCCATTCAAAACAGCGTTCTTCACAAAGTGCTGTTCCATTTGGAGCAGTTGGTTAATGTATTCCTTCTCATTGTGAAGAAGGTACAACTTTTCTTGCGTCATTAAATTCCCTTCGTCTTTCCTACAAGGAAGATTGCAAGCTCCTTTTCCCAAACTGTTGAAACTAGTGGCCCCGTCTGAGTCGTCCTTCTCTTCCGCATTTTTTCCTACCGTGTAGGTGTAAAAACGCATTGGGTAAGTTTGTAACAGCGTCACCGTTTTCTCATGGAGCTGGGTGAGTAAGCTTAGAAAAAAACTTTCCATTTTATGCGCCGGAATTAGATTACTATGCTGCCCTGAGTTTTGTGATATATCATCCTGAGATATCTTCAGGCTGTGCATGCCCGGAGCGCCACTACCGCTGCTATATACAATACCCGTCAGCGAGGTCATATCATCTGCCGCCAGATTCAATAGCTTAGGATTGATAAATACGTTTCTTGTGAAGACAACTGTCCCCTGTTTCTCGAGATCGCACTGTTTCCAGGTGTACTCCTCTTGAGAAACAATGCTATTCGCCAGATTTCCCAGATTGTCGTAAATAAAAGATTCTAGCTCATTGCGAAAAGTGAACAACTTACGCATTGCCAGGCGTTTATTCCAGAGGTCGTAGAGTCGTTCATATGCGGGTGAATCAGAACTCACTGAAGGGCCCTGGCCGCTACCGTCAGTACGCAACCGTGGCAATGTCCCAGATGCTAAAGAGTATTGTGTCAGCGCGTCGGATTTAGAAAATATGTTGCTACCGTCCATGTTCACATCAACTTCGGCCCCCATAGCCGGTGAAAAGAGAGAATACAGGTCTGTTTTCGGCTTGCAGATGTGAAGGCCCACGGCCACTTGGGGGTACTTGTCAGCGGACTGCAACTTGGGGTACGAAGGGCACTTCTCAGGTGACGTGACAACCTCGGCACCCACTACTGTTGCTGTTTCTGCGTTTTTACCAACAGACCCTACAAACATGGGCAGAATCTCGGGTTGAACCAGATTCGGATTCCGAAGAAGGTTGATTGCGACCACCTTAGAACTTTCGCTTTCATTCCGACTTCTATCCCTAGTCAAGGCACACCTCTCTCCACCTTTGGTTGCTTCATGACGTTTATTTCCACTAGATTGCACTTTCCATGGGATGGGGGCCAGAGTATTGAATCTTGATGCCGCCGTGCCATGAGACGGTCGCTGTTTCTCCACATGTTGAGGAGACGTCTTTGCTTTCGAACAAACAGATGAGGATTTGGATTTGTCAAGCACGGTGTAAAGTTTAGACAATCTAAAGGAATAATCAGTGAAAACGCTGCCGTTGCGTGCGGGTAAGGATGATCCGCTCTCCACATTCGCACTAGGCCTTTGACTCATTGAGAATTTTGAAAAAACTCTTGCTTGAAGCTGGTTGTGAGTGTTTCAGACCTTTTACTTTGAAAAGCAATCAGCCACGCAAGGCCACAAATAAACCAGATTAATAACAAAACAACAACAGAAAAAAAAGTAAAATTCAGAATGGTCATCTCTCCTTTTCTTCCACCTCACTCTCTTTGTGTAGATTTTTATAGTGGAAATACTTTGGAAAACGTAGCAGGAAAATCTCTCCCATTTTAGTTTCATTCCCCTTGACGGTTGTCAGTTTACCACCCCCATTAACTCAACTCCACTGTCACATAGGTTATGACAGGGAACAGACGAAACACACGATGCAGTAGAATATACAGCACCACAGCCCCAAACACAACGACGGATAGCTTGAACAGCAGATCATCCCTTGATTGGACCCTGAGAAGGCGGCGGAGGAGCTGCTGGGCGTGGGCCATCCCGGCGTGGACCTCCCTCAGCGAGTGCTGTACGAGGCTCAGCGTCTCGGCAGTTGTCGTGAGCTGCCGCACCGTGGCCTCGACCTTATCCAGCTCGCTAAGAAGCATCGCGCGGGTGTGGAAGAGGGCGTGGCGGGCCTCTGCGGCGTCGTCCAACGGGGGCGTCGCCCCTTCCAGAAGGCCCAGAGAGCGGGATAGCCCACGGCGCAGCGCCTGACAGTGGTGGTCAAGCTGTAAAAGCCACGCGGACGGGATCGCGATGTGGGGCTTGAGCCCCGACTGGGAGGTGGGGGCCGCTGTTGGGGGTTGCGGCTGCCCCGGCCTCAAACGCAGGGTCTCGCTAAAGCGTAGTAATCGTCGGACCTCCGCGACGGCCAAGACGAACGCGCCATGGGTCGGTGCGTTCGGTTCCGTCGTGAAGGCATTTTGAGCCCGAAGGAGTTCTTGAAGGGCCTGTTGAGTGCGGTTGACAAACGCATGAATAATCTCTTCCGAGATATACGGCGGCATCCAACGAAATAAGAGTAATAGTGTTGATCTAGGGCAACTCAAGCAACTGAAAAATATTCATACCTTTTCAGCCTATAGCACCTACATCAATAGGGGGAAAAAACATGAAGAGGGGGGTAGATAATGGATTTGTATAGGTTTCATTGTAATATTGACAAGTCTTTAAATATAAAGCATGCGTTCAAATAGAATAAGCTACTAAACCACTGGTTTACTTTAATACTTTGTTCCTTTACGGAAAAATTGGTCGAAGTTTCTATAATTCTAGAAAATTAACTACCACTACGCTTTTCATTGGGGTTTATTCCCTGAGAAAAGCGAACAAATGGCAGAGAATGGATTCTCTATAAATTAACAATAGTTTTTGACATTCTAAGGAACGTACTTTATCGAGTGCATGTATTGAAAGACCTTGTGATCTTTCTCTGTATATTTGGATCCTTCACTGATGTCCTTCCAGACATCTCTGGCCCTTTCTGGTACTCTCCCGACACTGTTATTTTGATTGCTTGTACTTATCTCAAACGGTTGAAGTTACACCCTGATATTGATGGGATCACTCAACAAGAATGTTTCACACATTTCATCCTTTTTGAGCTGAGAGCTTCCATTTACATTGAATTCTATTTCATTTGTTTCAAATGTTACCGCACTCAGAAAAGATGACATCAAGGTCGAGTTGTTCAGATTATTCGAACAGTACGCTGGTGAAGAAAATGATGACAAACCGTTCGTTTTGCCTTCACTGAAGCTTCTTTTTGGCACCCGATTAGATTTCAATCGTTCAGTTGTATCGGATCGTAGAGTATTGGTAGCGGGATTCGCCACAGATCGGTGAAGGCCACCGGAGGGTGATAACCGCGATTTTTCCTTGCCTCTAAATTTATGTGAGGAAAAGATGTGTAGCAAGTAATCCATTGGATCATCATAAATGACTTCCAGTTCAGAGTGTTCTTTGGCTTGTGAATTATCCGCAAGATGACATCTTCGAGGTTGATAAATAATTTTGGTATCCATGGTCTGGGAGTCCTTGTTGATATGAAAAGGAGGAGTAGATTTTTTTTCATTGCACAAACTCAGGTCATCCTCGCAATTGGCGATAGGAGGATGTTTTTTATTGCTTGGCGTGTCGTATCTTAGCTTTCGTGAAGTCGGATCCAAGGATTCGCTGGAGAGAAAATGCTTTCCCTCAAGAGAAGAGCGACAACGATTGGGTTCTTCCCATGTTTGCGCGTTGTTTAGGCTTGAAATGGAGGATACTTCAGGAGTCAAGATACCCTCTGTGGCGCTACCCCCACCCCATGTCTTCTTTGCGTTTGCATTGCTCAACACATCTGAAATGGGCCGGAGGGTGGAGGCGGATACATCGTGCAAATCTGAGGTTAGTTGTGAATATTCATTTTTACTTCGGCTCCGCGGGTGTTGTTCACAGGTTTCGTCCTCATTCATCGTGGGGCGAGAAGTGGACCCGTTTCCGGAAACGAAGACCACCTCGTGGTCCTTTTTGAGCGACTTTGCTGTATTCGATTCTGTGCACATACGCTGGGAGGAGACTGAATCACGAGATCGACCCGAATGATTCATTTCATGGTGTCCATCATGGTCGACTTCTTGTTCTTTAGCGATACTTTTGCGCTCTTTGTGAGAATGACGAAGACGGTAAGCCAATTCATCCTCAACCGCATTGCGGATGGAGCGACGGACGTGCGTTTGAGTTACCCGCCGCACCCGGTGCGCCATGCTCGACGACAAACGTTTGTCCATTTCCTTGAGGTAGTGCTCCGCGGCCTCCCGCACCATTTTATCAACCACCTCAAACCAAGCGTCACGCTCACGGACTGTTTCAGGTTCAAAAGCCACAGGTTGCTCCTGTGGTGAGGTTGAGTTGGTGTTTTTAGTAAGCTCACTTTTTAGATGCTGTATTTCTTCTTGCTGTTCAACAGCCTGACGTGCTAATTCTTTCAAGACCGTTTGATAATGCTCAAGAAGCTCATCCCCGCCTAGCGTTTCCAAGTCTGATGATTTAATATCTACCGAGGAAGAAAGATTACTTTGAGAATGTGTGCATGGGTGCATCTGAGCTGTAGGAGACGCATTTTGATAAAGAGGCGCTCGGTTCATAAAAATGTCGATATAAAAGAGGTTTTGGTTATTAATTATTTATTTTGCAAATAATGAACAAAATTTATTCCAGGAATGCATAAATAATAATAATAAAAGGAGAATGCAATAATAATCTCTATTTAAAAGGAAAAGGCCTAACACAAGTGAATCTGTGCAGTCCACTTCCTAGGGTATGGTCTATGCTGTAAGTTGTTGATTGAGAGTCACTAAATCTATAGTAGTCGTTAAGTAAAAAATCTTACTTTTCAAATCTAGTCCTCTTTCTGTGCAGCTAGAGTTAAGAATATGAAGAATGGAGAAAGTAGATTTTGTTTACACGAAAAACAATTTATCTGAAGCTATGAATTTCATGAAAAAAAAAGCGTGATTCCAGGCACAAGAACCCGTCTCCACTTTTTCTCATTTATTCACCAAATGAATTTGAGAAATAGTGAGCCATAAGTCACAAAAAGAAGCGATAATACTAAATAGTCTCTTAAGGACCCTCTTTTTTATCTCCTTTTCAAATTCATCTCGATCGTTTAATCCTAATGGACCGCAAAAATGTGTGTCGAGGTCCCAAACTTGTAGACCTGTTGCCTCTTGTACCCCATATCCTTCATGAAACCACCGTATCGCCAAAAACCCCCTTGCCAATACGTGAAATTAAAAATCGGATTCACGCGGCCGCACAGGTAGTTGAGCATCGTTTGTGGACCGCAGACCAGGATGTTTGCGCGATACGTTTCGAGAGTGCTGCCTGGGACGTCCGTCCCACTCATAAGGTCGGGGCGAACAAAACTCCGCGGCGGTGGAAGGGCAGCTTGGAGGGTGGAAGGATCGAGGTTGCCGACAAACAAGTTCTCATGCAGGACCAGCCCCGGGTGGGACTTCGTTCCCATCGTGAGCACGTTGTAGCGAACGACAATGCGATCCGGGTTTTGGGCCTGAAAAGGGTCAAAATAGGTCGTTTTGAAAGGGATATTCCCCGCCGTACAATGGCAATAAAGGAGGGACAGTTTAGTTCGGTCCTCAGGGTTCCGGGCAATGATGTTCATCAGCTGCAGCGCTACGGAGGCCCCACTGGTGCTGCAGATCAGACCGATCTCGGGGGTTTTGTTGGGTTTGTAGTGAAATTCCTTCATCCAGCGGCCGAGGTAGACAACGTCGCCTCGCTCCAGGTACCGCAGCCGACCTGACATTCGCCCTGGATCGCAATCTTTGATTGCGAATTCTATAAAGCCTCGCTCGCGGGGGTGGCTGATCGGGGTATACCACCGTGTGAGAGAGGAAAGTTGCCGCACACATCCACTATACATGCGCACCGAGCTCACCGGCTCGTACCCGGCGTAATCGTACGAATGAGGTAGTGCGAAGCGGTAGACAATCATCTGACTCCCCTCCTCTCGATTTTTTTCGAGGAGTGTGATGGGGACGCGTGGGCAGAAAAGATACCAGCGCCGCGCAAGCGGTTTCCTTTCCTGCCAAGGTACTAGAAAAACGTGGTAGATGCCGTAGCTTGTTCCTATTACAACCCCAGCCACAGCAAGTACACGCGCGACGTAGCCCTTGTTGATGTCGTTAAGAGTACGTAAGACCACACCGGGAATATCCTGTAATATGTAGGACCATCGCTTAGGGGGATTCTGGTAACTAGTGTTAGTTTTGGCATTCCCTGAGCTAGTTTTTTGACGCTTCTGCTTGTGGTAAGCGCTATCACTGAAGTTGGTTTCGTGTTGTTGATTATGATGCGATCCGAAATCGCCGCCGGCACTCCTGGGATCCGGAAGCCTTCCCGGGGGAGGTGCCATTTTTTGTGTGTGTTAGCACTATTGAGTATCCAACAGAAAGTCTTCCTCCCCCCCTCGTATGAGACCTGATATTACAGTTGCCCTGAAGAGTAGGGAAGACCATAAGGATTCGAAAGAAAGGAGTTTGGAGGAAAACAAAGAAGTCCCCCTTTCTCGGGGCGTTCGGATTTGAGGGACTGATACACCCTTTTTATACATATCCCTGTCATGAACAAATCCCTCTTAACCTTTTACGATTAAGCTTTTGTTGAATACTCTTAATAGCAACAATTCTTCTACATAAGTAGTTAAAGGGAAACAAATTCACCTTCTGAATTTTATTAAATTGCTACTATTAATAAAGAAAATAATATCGTTATTTTTATTTGGGTCTGCCAGAGTACTATTCCGTCCGCATTGTTGTCGTAATTAGCGACAAACATGGACCCTTCCCTAAATATCACCAGATACATCGGTAGAGAAACATAGCTATGTACTTACTACTAAGGGGTTTTGTTTTACTTGATAAAGCTCTGTTTAAATCTTTACTTCATTTGACTCATAGTTGTCCTTTGTTTGAAAGTGTCACTAGGAGATCCTTGGCCTCGCTCGGCGTCACGATCCTGACGCTTCGAGCTTTTTTGAACGCATCGTCTAAAGCGGCCTTCAGAGGCGCCTCCTCGGCATACAAGGCAGCTCTCTCTTTTAGTTCATTCAAGATCACTTCCGAAGGATCGTTGCCTTCGCCAACCACCACCACATCCACATCTTCAATTGGAAATCGGCTTGGTCGCACCTTATAACTCTCTAGCATATTGCTGGCAGGGGGGTTGAAAAGATTCCCGGCGGCGTATGCCTTAGTTGCCACGTCCTCGGTGTAGTTGTGTGGATATTTAAAGCCGTATTCGGAGACATGCCGCCTGCCCCGGAGGCGGTGAGAAAGGGATTGCGGGAGCCCCATCCGCGTCGGCAGGCCTCGCTGAACGCGACCAAGATCCACCTCGATGAGGTCGGTGGGCTGAATATCCCGGGCCCCTTCGAGCGGCGATGAAACCACATCCGACGTGCGTGAGACCACACCCTTGCCGATCCGGTGATGGCGGCTACCGTAGAGATACAAAGAGGTGCGCAGGAGATCGGCCTCTTTCTCGGGTGCGATGACCAATGTCAGGTGTCCATCATCAGGGGAGCGCACGGACTCGGAGGGGACCGTCAGGAGGCCTTTGTCGTCTGCGTAAAACCCCCAACGCGCGCAGAGAAAGGCGACGGTATCGAGCAGCACATCGCAGCTCGGCTCCCCGCCGATCACTGCCTTCATCGGGATACTATAGGGCTCCAACGCAATGAAGCGATTGGTGTGTAAACCCATATCCTTCGGCCGGGGCCCGCCGAACTCCTCGACAATGCGCGGCGCCTCAAAGTCGTAGGCGGGGGCATGATAGACCAGTACGCCAGGCCGCCTCCAACCCCACTCATCGATCGGGGATTGCGAGAGCCGCTTGACCAGGGTGATTTCCTGACGAGAAACGTAATTAAACTTGCGCAGGGCCGCCAAGGCGGCGAAGTAGGCGTGGGTAGGGTTATCCGTGATGATACGATAGGGGGTGCAGCTCTCGAGGTCGCTGCCGAAGACGCCATCTACCAAGTAAAACCGCAGGCCGTTGCCGAGGTGGTACTGCACCTCGCGTAGGACGCGTTTTCCGTGCAGCGCAGTGATCTCCGTGTAGCCTTTGTTCGGAGGATTTTGGATTCGGCGATGCATTTCGTGCTCTTTGGTGTGCGGAAACACAAGCCGCTGGAGGAGGCTCGCGAGGTCGCCGTATTGGATGGCGATCGCGCCGCTTTCGGGATCGCGTCTCCCCCACGCCCGGCCGCGGAGCTCGTGTGGGCGCAGGTTGTACTCCCCGATCCCATAGGTATACCGCCATACCCCCGACCACATCCCCGCATTCGCGTAGTCGCCCACCTGGGACCAATTCGAAACCAACGTGCTGCTGTTCGCGTTCCACCACAGCCCAGGGTCCTCGTTTGTCTTTTTAAAAAGCGTCAGGGAGTCGTAGCCCCAGCGATGCATTTCCCGCAGATAGTTGGCCTCGTCCCCGGTGGAAGACGGCCGCGGCATCACCGCCATTCGGAAAACCGGCTTTCGGCGCTCCTCCTCGGCGTCGGGATTACAACAAATCTCGTTCAGGATCGAGATCTGTCCGGCGGTTTGCCCTGGGATGGGTTTGAGGGTTTCTTGGATGTTGGTGTAGCGCACCCCACGCCGCTGGGGCGTGAGAACCCCGGTGACCCCTGTTGGCGCGTGAAGAAAAGGTCGGGATAACAACAAGGGACGTAACATACGGGGGATCACCCAAGCCGGTGTTGCGTCGAATGGTCTTTCTTGAATAACCTACTAGTCTAGAAATATTAACTACAAATGCTAAGAAATACCTACTAAAAGGTGATGTAATATCTCTACAGACTCCTTTTTTTCCCCTCCTCTTTATCACTGAATCGTACCTTCTGTGAAAATAGAATCAGGACCGAGTACAGATAATCGAAAGTTTGGTAAAAGCACATATTACGCATGCATCTCCCAATCATCAGAAATCATTGCTCTTTCTTCAAAATTGCTGCAACTTACAAGGGGCGACACGCCTGATTCATATCTTTTCCTTTTAAAGGAAACAAAAGCAAACATGTTCTACTATAACTTTTACAGTGTATCTAAGTCCTAAAGGAACGATACATCCTTATATTATACAGCATATATTTTTTTATCATATGTACTCTACAAGTGTTTTCTAGCTGTTTAAAATTAAACAAGTTAGCCCTTAACAAAACCGAGCATCTGAGTATATCTCAGTGTCGAAAAGGTTATTTATCATCACGGTGAGTGTACTTTAAGGATTTGCAACATAATGGGAGATCTAATAGGAAATAAAAGAATTCTCAAATGCTTTGCCATCCTTATTCCTAACATATATATATATATATATATAT
>HF955201.1:391368-431655 GCA_000982615.1 Phytomonas sp. Hart1 | reverse complement strand
ACCCACATCTTTATTTTCATCCACATCCTTATCTTCATCCACAACCCTATCTTCATCCCCATCTTTATTTTCATCATCATCTTTATTGTGGATATCCTTGTTAGGCCGTGGATGGTAATTTGGCATTTTCGACTCGACAGTGTTGGCGGAATTCGCCTTTTCCGAAAGCGCGAGGAGGTTCGCCTCCGCCGCGAGGAGTTCGCCCCGCAGGCGCTCAATCGTTTCCCGATCGCCGATCCGCGCCTGGACGAGTTCCTCGTTTAGCGCTTCGATCGCGCGATCGGGCGGAGGATCGGCGGGGTCCGCCGCCGCCTCTAAAAGCGTTTTCAGGTGCTCGATGGTCTCATTGTCCTGGCGCTTTATTTTCTTCACCTTTTCCCTCCACTCGGCCTGCTTTTGCTGGACATCCACCAGCACGCGCTCCTTCTCGCTGAGCTGTTGTCTAAGCAATCGGATGGTTTCCTCCAACTCGTCGATTTCCGCAGGTGAGGCGACGAGGTTGTCCTTGCGCGGGCTCTCAGCCTTTTTCTGGAGATCCGCAAGCTCGGATAGATGTTTCTCGGCCATTTCGCGACGCTCCACGTCGTATTCTGCGCGAGCGTCGGAAATCGCTTGCGTCAGTCGCTTCTCCGCGCTCAAATGGGCGGCCTTGAGGGTTTCTATCTCGTTTAACCCTTTCGTGCGCAGGTCCTCGCTTTCGCGAAGTCTATTCTGTAGGAGTTGGGTATCCGCTTCCATTTTGTTCATCTTGAGCTCATATTCTTGCCGAATACCCTGCAGAGAAGACTTTATCAGCTCACTCACTGCTACGGTGATCTCCTCACCCCCCGTTTCTTTGATTTGTTTATAAATCGAAAGCTCGCCCTGCAAAACAGCGAGTTCACATCTATGGGCTTCATCCATTGCCTTGATTTTGTCCTCCCACGTTTGCGTGGTCGCCGTTAGTTCCGTAAATTTCAGATTCTCTTCTTTTAGCTGGACTTCTAGGGAGGACGCTACGGCTTCGACGGTCTTGATTTTCTGACGAAGCATAACAATCTCCTCCTTTGCTGAGGCCAGCTCAGATGAACTATTTTTAAAAAAATTATTCATCTACGAATATTCCTGTGTTTTAAATGCGAAAGACAATCAAGGTCATAAATTGTGAAATATAGCTATAAAAAATAGCACAAAATATCAATAACTTTCCTTCTTGTAAATATTCATCCACTCAATTATTTAAGATATTAAATACGTAAAAAGATGAGAAAGAATGATGGGAAGAAATGAGATAAGGTGCTGAATTTTTCTTTCAGAACTTAATACTATTCAACTGATCATTTTTTTATTTTCTAAATTAATATCATTAGGCACAGCATGATAGTATTCTTCTGATTTGTAAGATATAAATAGTAAATATCAAAAAGAGTCGCTACAGCTTCTCTTTACAACCTTTTGGGATAATGTGGGAATGTAGGGTTCCCGAAACTTTACAAGCATTCATAAGAAAAAAGAGCAAGAGAAAAGTCATTCACAACGATATCCGGTTTTAGTCCCTTGAAATCATTCTTGACAAGACTCTTTTGAGCTAGTTCAGGAATAGCATACCGTCCTAGTAGCTCAATAATAGCTTTCATGAGGAAGTTGAAAGTTTGAGATTTTCCCCCAAGAAAACATGAAGTTCCCACACGCGTGGGTAAAAAAAAATTAAAGCTTCTATTCTAAGAAGCCTACTAAAATTAAAGTATCATGTAGGAATTCACGAGGCATGTACTTTTCTACGTTTGGACCTTGTCATTGAAAGTCCAAGGTGAAAATTAACATGTGGATATTACTAAAGAAAACGACGTAACTGTGGCTGTATACATGCATTAATACCGCAAGCTGAAATAAATAAAAAATGTATTTGGGTGCATGAAAAAAAAAAAGAGGCAAACCTATTTCTTTTTACGTTTGCCTTTCTCTTTTTTTTGTACAGCTTTGAATTTTTTGTGATTTATGAAAAAAGTGATTTTGCCATCTTCGAACGAATAAATAGGCGTTACGCCAAGCAGTGCATTATTCGCTCCTAACCACTGAAATAGCGCCTGTTGAGGCTGCGAAAGTTCTACAGACCGCTTTTTTTCGTCAAAACACGCCTCGATATCAGTCAATTTAATATTCATGATTACAATAGGTGACCACTTAATTGCTGTCATTGAGTTGAGTATTTCTTTGGCCTCCTCAGCAACCTGGAAGTCTTCATTCATAGAAATAAAGATCACATCAGCATTTGTTTTCGAGGACAATTGTCTATCCTTTAAAGAAAGGGATCTAACCGTATCACAGAGCTTATCGATCGAGATGTCAGAATATTTTGGAGCTTTGTTTTGATGAATGCATGATGCTGGGACTAATCGCTTTCCGTCAAAAAGGACCCAGCGCAGCTTTTTCCCTTTCATCTTTTTCACCAAGGCATGTAAATCGTTATCGATGCTTAAATACGCTGGGGTGTTGCTCTTCCATAACTTCACAGCTGCCTCCACAACATTGTCCTGATGGGATTGCGAATATAAGTCCTGGCGCCGTATGGCCACGCCATCTAAAATACCTTCCATGGTTGGAATATATAAATGTTTCCAATTGGTTGCCATTTCGTAAATATCCACAACAATGGAATAGCCATTCATATCAGGGTTGGTGACGGTACACTTGGATATGTAATTATCCATACTGCAGCCAAAGGCAAACGCTATTCCGGAGGCCGTACGACATTCTAGAATAATCCCACGATCAATACTATGGTGGTGATTCAAGGTCTCACTTGGGAATAGTGTGGGGTCAAGGATAATTGAGATGTGCGACGATAAATGTTTTCCAAATAAATGGATTGCGTTGATCATGGTGAGTGAAAACTTGCGAAGAAGTTCATCCCGATTAAAGGAACAGACTAACCCTACTTTGCTAAGAGTTTCACTAATCAATGAAATTGCTGGCCCAAATTTTTCGGTCGAATCAAGAGAAGTTCTAAGTTTAGAAAAATCATTTTGACATTGGTGAAGCCCTAGTCTTGGATACACCGCATTAAGCCAATCTGCGTGTGAAATAATGATGTTGATGGGCTCTGTTAACTCCATGAACGAAATCAAGTGTATTAAACTCAGGAAAGGATCAATAAGCCCTTCGCTAAACACATCTGAGTTCAACATTGGAGTGACAAAAACTGCATAGGAACGAACTTTATGGTAGAAACAATGAAAGGACCCGATAGTCGCATTCTCTTGCATCCCCAAAAATGAGGCAACGGGCAATTGGGGTAATGCTGTGAATGAATAGGAACGTCCCGCAGTATCTGTCACCACATCAACCCCAAGTTCGTTTAAATCTGGATTGATCAGGACGAGCGGATCTACAAAACCAACGTGCATGCTACCATGCAGAATTCCTACGACGTTGACCGCTTGTGCGGCTTGTGCACACGCTACCGATCCAAGAAATTGAGCCATCGCTCGTAACTGGGGAGGGGGTTTTCGGTACTGAATACCTAATTTCTGAATTTTTTGAATGACCCTACAAGCAAATCGCTCACCATAGCGATCAATTGTTTCTAAAGCTTCAATGATATCGACAGGGTCACCCGGAAGCTCGGCGGTACTTAATACTTCTTCACAGGTGCGGCGATTCTGTTGGTCATGTTCAAGCAAGCTTGCAATCACTTCGGCTATGGGTGGTTTGCACTGTATGAACCAATCTGGGAGGGTTCCTTTCACCCATGCCTGTTCCATGATGTTGAATCTCTCACGAAACCCTTTTCCCAGAATCGAAAGCCACATCTCCAGGGCAATCATACCTATACTAAATTCATCCACCTTGAACCCATAGTAAATGCCCTTTTCCTGCTCAGGGGCGCAGTACAGTACGGAGCCACAATTGCCTGTCGGGAAATTAGCATTCTGCTCGTGCTGCACATCTATCAACTCGCTAATATCATCAAGTTTGTAAGCACTAGCGGTTTGCTTCAGCCCACTCATGACACGTGCTAGACCAAAATCAGCGACGCGAATGGTTCCGATCTCACCCTCTACCTGGCTATTTCCCATTTCAAATAACACATTGTCAGGTTTAAGATCCCGATGGACAATATTTTCGTGGTGCGTGTGCGCTATCACTACTAAGAGCTGCCTTAAAATCGAAGCAGCAACTTTTTCGCCCCTTTCGGAGGCAAAAATACCACAACCTTTATCACTTTCGTCGATCAAATGTCGCAGTGACGTCGCAGAGCACAACTCCATTTGAATATAAAGCGTTTGAAGTCGATTACGAGAAGGATCCGAGTGAACGGATGCAGGACCAATATTGGGATCGTTACCATTATTGTGGAATTCCACTTCGCAGGAGCTTTCATCGCTTTCCTCATCTTCGGTGTCACTGTGTTCGTCGCTCATAGACGAAGACGAGGCCGTAAGGGAATCATGGCTTGAGTCCGATGAGGAATAATCACTAACAAGACGGGTGACACAAGCGGAAGCAGCGGTCTTATCGATTCCCCCCTTTTCCGAAAGCTCGTCGTCTTCGATAAATCTTTTCAGCTCCTCATCACATCCGTCTTCTACCCACGCATCATAGTAGCGAACGATATTTTTGTGATTCAAGGCCGCCAGTGTTTGAACTTCACGAATGATCTTTTCCGATTGATTGTCCTTCATCACAATTTTTTTAACGGCATAGGAACGTCCATCAATTTTTTTTCGGCACATATACACCGGAGCAAAGCCACCAGACCCAAGGAGCTTCTGTTGGATAAATTCGTTTTGGTATCTTCCTTCGGATCCTTGCTGAATTCGTAGTGGGAGTTCCTCACTCTTCCAGAACCATTCTTTAAGCTCTGACCACTGAGACACCGCGTACTCGTCAGTTTGTATTTCGTTGGCGAAGGCCTTTGCGAACCCCTCCCCTCTCCATGGCAGCAGTCCGCGCACCGCTCGAGGAAACACGTTGGTTTTCTCGATAAGATACGATGACAACCAGTCAAAATTGCTATTCCACTCCACTCGAGACGCGGGATCCCGCATGTAACAGCACTTTCGCAATAGATGTAACGCCAACACGCTCAGGCGAAGCGCATCCTTCGCCTTCAGCGGCACAGGGGTGAGTGCGGGGGACTTTGACACAGCTGAGGACGTCGGGACGTTGGGGTCCCTGTCCTGGACCTCCGCTACTGGGGAGCGCTCGGTGCTCACGAACTGTAACACCGTTGACACGATTTGCATCATACAAGGCATCCCAACGGACCGACAGGGCTGAATGCTGCTGCTCAGCTCCTCCTTTAGCTGGGTGGCCTCCTCCTTGGTAAGGCCGTCCGGGCCCTTGGGGTGGGTGCCGGCGGGAAACATCAGCTCCACCCTTGGCGGGACATAGGGATAGCCTTCCACAACGGTGATGTCGAGCAGGGCGTGAAACGTGGGGCGGGTCTCGGAGCTGATTGGGATTCGTAGTTTTTTGTGAACCTTATTTTGGCCTACGACTTTGGCATTTTCAAAGGTGTTGAGGATAATCTCGATCTCTTGGCTTACCTCCTCATTTGTGGCCGTGCTATACTTCGGAATCAACTCAAAAACATTATGGCTCTTGTTTGATGTATTCACCATTATGAGGGCTATGGAGGTATTTTTTTCTTGCCTCATAAAATTATAATCAGGATATCCAACCAAATGAAGACGAAAAGATCGAAAAGTTGAAAAAAAATGATAAAACATACAGTAGATTTTTTTTCTTTGTCTTTATTAAGCATCTATCTTATTTTTATATTTTACTTGATTTTATTCATCGGAATCCAGCATCGTTCGGAGATTAACGGTGGCGCCTGCTAGAGACCCTTCCACCCCCAACGCTGTGCAGATGTTCTAATGCAAAGACTACTGTTGTATCAACTTTTTGGGGTTTAGGATGCTGAATTTGAAATGAACAATACTTTATATCTTCACTTGTTTTTAGTGCATGACAAACCACACATAATGTTTGGATATTATCCAATGTTGATTGGCCTCCCCCATGAGAAACTGGTATGATGTGGTCGGCATGCCAGCAATTGCCTGGAGTAGGATTATTCACGAAGTTACGATACAAGCGCGGAAAGAGTGCAAACTGTGGGTGATGTTTCCGCAAAATCTCCTCTCTCTCATCGATGTGTTGCGCGTTGGCCATCAACATACAGAGTAACTCGCAGTTTACATGACAATTTGCACAATTGCCACGATCCACAATCGACACGCTACGTCGAATCGACCCGCTGGACCGTTTCATGAAAAATGCCTCCCTGCATTTTCCATTGCAAAACATAACCACATCTGTTTCCAACTCAAACACCAAACCTGGGGAAAAGTTACCTGAAATATTCAAGAGACAAGAGCAATTTAGACACAATGGCATGTAAAGCGAGCCGATATGCTTCAAACCGGTAAAATAATAGAGGTTTTTGCGAAAGCCTTGCCGTTTTACCTGCCACCAAAACCCCCATCCGATTTTCAGCGAAGAAAGATAACGTATTGATGTTCCCGTTAGAGATTCTGAGTTCTTAATTTTAAAGTCACTAGAACACCACATGACATTATTAACCATCTGTCGCTTATAAAACAGGGAATGTTTTTCTAATGACAAGAGGAAACGATCCAATTGATCCCAAATTGTATGGCTTCTATTTCGAACACATGCTATTGCCTCTTCCATTGAGAATGTGATATAAAACGAATCATTAATAGGGTTCTTGACATGGATGCGTCCCGTGTTTTTGCTGATAAGAAAAAGTAATCGCTGGTTTGTTGATACAGATGAAAACGTAGTGTTTCTTGTGTTTGCACAATTAGAATCTACGCATGCGAAGCGCGGCAAAGATGAATCCATTCGCGATGTGTGATATATAGAAACTGCCTTACTTTCATCATCTACAAACTTACGTACTTGTTGATAGTTTTCAAGGATACGAGAAAAATGAGCCATGTCAAATTCAGAATGAACACCCAAAATGTAGTAAATACTCACCTCTCGTTCCTGGCCCTGGCGATGGAGGCGATCTTCTGCTTGAATCATCCACGATGCATCCGGCGGGAGCTCACAAAAAATGGCACATTGCGCCAAGGCCAGAGATATGCCAGTAGCGCATGCAGTAATCCCAATAACGGCAACTTTCACTTTTCCGCCCTCAAACTGCATGAGTAGATCGCCCCTCTGCTCTGGTCCAACACGGCCATCAATTCGAATGAAGGAAATGTGCTTGTCATCAAGAAATAATCCCAAGGCATCAATGAGTGCCAAATGATGTGCAAAGAGGACAAGTGTTTCGTATTTTTGACAACAATACTCAATAGTCTCGAAAATACCTTTACGTTTCCTTCTCCAGCACAAAGAGTATTGATCCTGAAAAGTACTTTTTTCGTTAGACATCAGAGTACATGCTACACGAAGAATAATACGCTTCTTAGGAGGTAGTTCAAGCACATCACGTTTAAGGCGGCGTATCATACACTTGGCGCGAAGAAAGGTAGTGCACTCTATCGGCCGGATACACTCTAATATCTGTATGTAAGGATCAAAACGCATATGACAGAATTGTAATGCAAAATGCCATCGTGTTTTCCCAAAGACACCAGGTAGTAGCATGTCAAGTTGATTAAACATTGTAAAAGGTGTTCCTAGGGTGGGAGTTCCGCTTACAAGAATGCAATAGCGGACTCGCTTCCCAAGACTCACCAAGTGTCGAGTATAATGAGCGTCAGAATTGTTCGCATTCGTAAGAAGAAAATGACTTTCATCACAGATGAGACACTTCCAGTTTCTCCGCATTAGCTGTTCCCCTAGAACCGCAACCATGTGATAACTGACGATCACCACCTTGGGGATCTGACCACTACCTAATGCATCGTTTGACCCCTTGATAATATGAACATCGTTAACCTGAACTTGTGAATGCAAGTATTTTTCAATTTCATCGGCCCACATAACCTTTAACGCGGACGGGGTCACAAGCAGCAATGGAAACGCATTTAACGCAGAAACAGCCGCAAGCGCCTCCAAAGTCTTACCTACTCCCATTTCATCTGCCAAGAGCGCTCGACCCCTAAACCGAAGAATTTGTTCCAGGCCCTCAATTTGATGTTTCTGCAGCACTCGGCACAAATCCACAGGAAGGAAATAGGGCGGTAGTGTTGTCGGAGAAGGACTGCGCACAACACTAACAAGCTCATGAGAAGGTTGGCTAATTAGATAATTGCTTAACGGGTAACGGGAAATTGCCTGAAGCTCATCGACAAGAAAATCGAGGAGCTCTAATGGAATTGAGAAGCGATTATTGGCAGTTTTCAGCGTCTGAATCCTCAGTGACAAGGAAAATGAACTGAGGATATTTTCAATGTCACTATTAGAGAAGTTATAAAAAGTAAATGAGACCAACCTTTGCAGGCACTCCAGCTCAACCACAGCAATTTTTGCGTCAAGAGTCCCTCTGGTAGAGATACCTTCAATTATAGGGACAAAGGAAAGATCGAAAACGCCCATTTCCAGTTGTCTAATGAATAATTTTAAAGCCTTTTGAAAATCTAATGGTGTTTCGCATTTGCACGTGAATACACAACCATACTTTGACAACCTAAACAAACGTTGCGATTTACACAAGGAGCAAATTTGCTCACAAGGCCCAAGGAGCTGTTCCATCGGAACCTATTACAGGGTCATATTCTTGCCCCTACAAATAGAATGAGTGTATTGCTATATGTATTTATATGAGAATAAGACGTAAAAAAAAAATCGGAGAAAAATATATTTCTAAGACGTCGAAAGAATCGTTAAGACACATGAATGATTTTCGACAAGTATTTTTTTGATAAGTGAACTTCCACCTTAGAAGTATACAATACCTTTTGCTAAAAACAAAATTTCCTTGAATTTCTTCTATGCAATTGCTACAAAAAAAAAAGTAATATAACTTTACAATAGTTAGTATCCCTGAACAAAGCTTTCCATGATTGGAGGTGGATTGATTGTTCCATGTGCAGTCGCATGCGGTGTGTCTTTCAGCTTGCGATTCGGGCGTGGGGGCTCCTTGATGTACATGGCTTTACCACGAATCTCACGACCGCGTTGTGCTTGATTAGCCCAAGCCTCACGGGCCTCTCTCTGGCCTTCAATTTCTTCCCAAGTCAGTTCTAGGGAATCATGATGTTCGATAGCCAAAATAACCATATGCTTCGCTGCCTTAATAATTTGCTCCTGTTCCTCTTCAGTTAAATCAGCAACTTTTTCGGCAGGATTACCAGCCCACATCTCACCTGAGGGAATAACAGCGTATGCCTGTAATACACTTGCCGCACAAAGCATGGAGCCTGATTCAATTTGGCTTCCCTTCATGACAATAGCATTAGCCCCTACAAAGGAACAGGAGGCAATATCAGCAGACTCGACAATGGCCATTGGTTCAATTGTCACCCATTTTCCCACTGTAGTATTCCCTGTGACGACTGCCTTTTCCTGTATGTTGCAGCTTTCGCCTAGGTAAATAGTTTCATCCTTTTCAGCGCGAATTATGGCATTGTACCCAATATAATTTTTCCGACCTACTCGTACATCTCCTGAAATAAAGGCACTTGGTGCAATAAAACAATTATCCATCACTGAGGGTCGTATATCATTTACCTTTAGGAGACGAGGAAGCCGGTAAAGACTTTCCTTTGGCTGGATACCCATAAAATGGTCACTAAATTTTATGATATGTGTAGCCACGATTTGCAACTTACCCGATGCCCAAGAAAAAGACTTTGTAAGCCATGTCTTTTTTTTAATAGCCCATTCTGGAAGTTCAGACGGAGTTTCAAGAGCCTGAATTGAAACTTGACGGACAATACGTGAGCGAAACATGACTAGGTTATATTAAAACAGAATTAATACTATTATTCCTACAGCTAAAACAAGGGATAGGCTAGTTTAAGAAAAAAAGTACTAATAAAGTTCATCATCAATAGAAGTAATTAATAATAAGGATAAAATATAAATAATGAATACCAACTACAAGAATTCGCATAATAGGTGCATATAATTTTAAAGATATGCGTAAAAACCGATAGTAAAGAACATATACAATATTTTTTTCATAATCAGTAAAATGTTGTTCAAGAATTCTTAAAAACCAGTCGTGCAAAATAATCAATTACACTATCAACAATACTCAAAACTACAAATACACCGCCAACTATGCCGCAAAGCTTTATCAAGAATCGTAACAAGGGAGGACGCAAAAAGTAGTTGTTTATCTGAAATGGTGAGATATCAAACCCAAAAATAACTGCAGGTATTACACTAGAGACAATTGAAAATTTTCTATCATTCATTTGTGCACTGTACTCATAAGTCCTTTGGCTACTATTCTGTTTTTCCTTAGTATTATATGTTGTCGGGACGACCTTAAGAAAATATTTGACCTCAGAAAAAGTTGGAGTAGTGTAACGTTCACCGTTCAGTGGGTACGAAACTCCAGTGCGAGAAAACCGTCGAACATTTCTGTCCCCAATGACAATTTTTTTAATAACATGACTAGTGTTAAAGGCTAAAAGGTTACTAACGTTAAATCTATATCCAGCATGTGTAGGTAGAAAGACAAGAAATCCTGGAATTTTTTTCATATTTATAGATCCAACAATATTGCAGCCAGGTTCGTTTGTAGATAATTCAGAGATGCATTGAGGTATTACTCTGAGGGAAGGAAGATCAAGTCCTGTATTTGCATACATCCTCTGAACATCTTCACATGTATTGCAGCACATGCTAGGATTAAAGCTAGCATCGTTCTTTGACATCTTCTCGATTTTAGAACGATCTTCAGGCAGAAAGCATGGCAGACAATAATTAGCTAACTCGGGGTGATTTGAGGGATCATAATTCAGATTACTTTCCTCAGTTCTAAATGGCAAATCACCTCTGTATGTTAAGATTCCGTTAGATGTAACAGGTATTTTGTATAAATTCCTTTCGATATTAAATCTTATTGATCCCGATACATCAAGTGTATCAATACTGATGCGATAACACTGTAGGGATGGAAACAAAATGTCTATATATACATCCATAGAACGATTTGCATTGTCATCAAGAGTTAATGTTGTAAAATATGAATTTCTACCGGAAATGTAAGAGAAAGCCTCCCATAAAATGAAGAGGATAATCACGGAAAAAGTGAAAGCACTAATACATCCTCCCAGATAAGTCTGCGATCTCTTGAAATCTTCCTTTGGTTTTCTGAACAAGTCAACCTTCGCTACGTGATTCAGTAATGCTGTATTTGTCGACTCATTTTTTTCACTCAAAATAGGATTTCTTCTACGTAGAGTCTCCATTCTGAACGATACTGAATACAAAAAAAAAGAGATAAATCTTAACCAGGATAAAGTGGAAGTATATCTATATTTTTTAGTAAAATAAAAAGTAAAACATAAATGCTAATATAATTGAACTAATAAGTATACAAACTTTTCTTCATATTATTTGTAGAAACTTTTTCAGTGAATAAAAAGGTCCAAGATTGGTATCACGATTAGCAATTTGTTTAGTTGTAAATTATTGGTATTTATTATTTTTTAAGGTAACACATCTTTTTTTTTGTACCACATCCTAAAGTTGATCTCGGACTACTAGATATTTGGCATTATATTCAGATGGTTTAAGGATGATTAAAGTAGGTAAAGTAAAGTACAAAGTAAATTTTCGATTTTTCTCTTTATTTTGCTTTTCATTTTTCCTTTATAAATTAATTAGACCAGTAAACATTAAATATTATAATTACAATTATCATACTGGTTGTAGATATATTACATGTAAGATTTCATTTTTATAACGTATTGTACCCAAAGTCCCACAAAAGCAAAGTATCCATTTTTTTTTACCTGAACTTAGAAACATTTACTTGACACCATGCTATCTCGGTTAAAGTGCGGTTTATCTTTCCTTTAACAAAAGTCTACATCTGATTTATGTCTATACAATGATAATCAGTTGTAGCACATAATTAACTCACCACCTCCCGCACACACCCTCAAATGTAAACAATAATACTGTAATTCTAAACTGTTTCTTAACAGTAGAGTGAGGAACTTTACTGGGATAATTTTCAAAATGGAAAGTAGGGTTACATACAAATGAAAAATTTTCATCCAGCTTTAATGTACACCTCTACAGAATTTTTTTTTGGGATACCCTCCTGTTTAACATTTCTACATAGTCAAGATTAAGCCCAGTAGATTGATATGTACGATTAGTAAATTTGGCAAACACTCATGCGACCCTTCCCCCTTTCCCCCTCCCACTCACCCGTCCTAGAATAATCTTTAGAGGAGTTCAAAACACAAAACAAATAAAAAAGTAAAAAACGAACGCCTCAGAAAAAAAGAATTCGCCAATAAAGGAACAGTTCTTAATAGTTTTCCCTTACCAAAGTTCCAAGAAGAACGGAATTATGAATAATAATGAAAATTAAACGATTTTGCCAATACAGACAGAAAATTTCGCAGTATTCTTTGAATATATTTCGAAGCGAAAGATAGGAATATTGACGCGCCCACAGTGTTCTACACTAAAAGCGATTAGCGTCAGATTTTGCATAAAATGCCGACGGTTATCGGTATTTTGCTTTTTGTTTGAGTATAATTGTCTTGTGATGTATGCTTTTTACCCCCAGGCTTAGGGGGTGGGGGGGTCAAAGTGTCATAACGATCCAAAAACTTTCTTTTTAAGTGCGATAAAAAAGTTTCAGCGAATATTAGACATTAAGCATATTTTGTCCGCCTTATTTTGCACAATTGCTAGGAATTTCTTTAATTGGTGTAATTGCGTTTTTCAGAGGTTTTTATTTCCCATAGTTGAAGGGTCAAAATAAAGAATAATTTTTTATTTATATTTTTCTTTTCACATTCGCTATTTATATCATTTTTTTTTTATATACTGCTTTCCGTCAGAACCTAGATTTCTTATGGGCAATTGTACTCCTTTTAGTTATGATTGGATAGATGATGTTTTATTTACATTAAGATTATTTTGAAGAAAAAGTCGACATGCGAGTCATTTTTTTATTAAAGATGTTTAGTATTCATTCTCATGTTAATTGTAGAAGGAGCATATGCTTTCATTTATTAAAGATTTAAGTTCAACAGGAGAACGTGTAGCACTAAAATGATATATCTTTGAGCAAACAAAACAACGACAGGCTAATGAAAAATTGTTATTTATCAATCATTATGTCCTTACAAGAATATTGTAAAACCTTATGATTTGGAGATAATTTACTGTTCACGAATACATCTCCCAGAGTTATGAATACTCATGGCGTTCTGTCAGGGCCCTCCGATACAGGATTACATTAATAATTATATGCGTAGAAATCAGAATTATGCTATACTTGCGATATATGAAATTATAAATCTTATGCTGCATGTTATTGGCCACCTAAACTTACAATCGCCACTAGTTTCATATTAGGAAATTAAACCATGGATTTTTTTCTCAAAATGCAATATTAATGTTATGCGATTTTGATACTTATCACGGACCTATTGCCTTCTTCAGAGTATCAATGAAATAAAAATAGCCGAGAGAGTGTTAGAATCAAAGATAAAAGTGCTTTACAGACCACCTGAGACTCTTGATTTATTGATGAAACATAAAATTGATACTAAGGTTGATATTTAGGCTTTTCGCGTGATAATCTATCTTTTGGTATTTAAAGATATGCTTTTCGATGAGGCTTCTTTGGACATTATTGATGCAATTCCTAAAAAAATACAATAGTACCTTCTACAGAAGAGTTTCGACCACTGGTGTTAATTGTCTGAACCAAGATGCTAGCTAACAACCTGTCAGTTAGGGCTGGTATTTTTGAGGTTTTAGAAGCTTTTAACAAGATTTCAGGAATTGACCCGCTTCAAAGACCAAGTCCAGCGTTGAAAGATACTAAACATCCATGTTTTTAGTATATTTCTTTTTATTCTAGATTTATTAATTGGTCAAAACTCTTTTTTTTGTGACTGTAATATTTGATATTTACTAATTTTTGTCTTTATAATACAACTTATTAATCCCTTTTTTTTTTAAATATACTCTTTATTTACTTGTTATGAACTTAGATTAGTTTGGCTTAATTTATAGTCATGTTGATAAATATTACTCTTTAAAATATTACAACTCACAAATTTTTATAGTATTCGAAAAATATTTATTTATGTTTATATATAGTTCCTAATTACAATCTAAATATCTCTCTAGATATTATAAAAAAGATAATGCGGAACAGTACAGCTTTAGAAGCGTTTGAATCCAATGCAAATTTTCAACACTATGCCAAGCAAATGATGGCAGCTGGACGTAATTTTCCTTCAACTAAGAAAAATAATCAAACAGGGAAAACTGGAAATCTCATTACGGCTGATGATCCCATGACAAGGAATCAATGGATGGATTGCTGCTTTCGTGAATACATCCAACGCAAAAAAAAGTTTGGAAGTGACCACGGCAATACCAAATTTATTTACTTATGTTTTTTTATTATTTCAACAGTTGTCGCTATAATTTTGGCCTATGTTTGGCCTATATGGTCCTTCTTAATTGAATTTGATGTGAAATCGTACTATGGAATTCTGGGTCTGGAGTATGGTGCCGATCCTAGCGCAGTGGTGAAAGCGTATCGTAAGCAAATTAAACTGTGGCATCCAGACTCTAATCCTAACTGCGGGGCTCATTGTCGAACGAAGACGGAAAAAATTCAACAGGCATATGAGGTTCTCCTTGAACGTAAAGGACATCGCTCCTTTTTGGACAATCAGTACCTTAATCGATTACTTCAGTTGCGTTCATTATTTTTTTTCCGAATGTATTCCTTGTCTTTGAATGCCGCGCATGAAATGTCAAACTTATTATTCCACTTATGTGATATTAAAATAGGTGATGATTGGAGACTTCCATTGACATTTATTTGTCACTTAATAACTTTTTTTCTATTTATATCTCACGAAATATTTGTTATTTCCGGCTTTGATATCATACTGCTGTTTCAAATATTCATTTTCATAATAAACGGGTTCAGGTCATCAGCGAGGGAAATGGCTAAGGCGAACAAAAATTCCGTATATACCGATATTTTCCGTGAAGCTCTCTGGATGATTATCTCTCCTGTTTCGGTTAATCTTCTTTACATTGCCTTTTATATGGATTCATTGGACCTTACGAAGGAAGTATTACGCGTAGTTTTGGGATTTATTTATGTGGTTGCGTACTTGGGTAGATTTACACCTAATCTCTACAGTAATCTGAAAGAGAAGACATGTAAAGTATCCCTTTGCTATCAGAACCAGGAAAGACAACCGGTATCAGAGTTTTTGTTATTTATTCAGGCTGAGCTTACGTTTTTGGTAGATGATCTTTTTATTTTCACTTGTCGTGTTCCAAGTATCTATCGCATGGTAGTTTTTGCTTCGCATACATTCTATCTTATGCAGTATTTCCTTTTTCCTAGAAAATTCCCTCATTTGGAATCGATAGGTCATCAAAAGGATGATGAGTTTACTGAAAAATACGTTGGGAATCAAAAAGCAATGCCTCAAAATCAAACAGTAGCACATCGAGAGCTGAGTGAAACAGATATAGAACTTCTTTCGAAATTAGATCAGGATCCAACTTGTTGGCTTGATATACCAAGATCCAAGTATAACTCTGTGATTTCAATGCTGATTTCCAAGTTGGTAGATCGTGGCGTTAATGCTATTAGCATAGATTTCACCTGCACATCTGATATGAAAAGCATTGCATTTTTTTTACATGATACCAAAAATCATGTTGTGAATGGCATATTCTTAATACCTGATTCATCTATGGCTCGATTAATTGGCCTTGAGCGTAACCCATTGCTGTCAGCACCTTGCACAGACAAAGAAAGACTTGATAAGAAGTATTTGAAAGAATCTTGTCTTCGCAGCCTAGGTTCAGAAGCCAATCTGACAGCATCCGAAGTGTGGCGTAGGCGCACGAACATCCCAACTGATTCGCCGGTTCCAAGAAACACCTTCCAAAGAGTTTTTTGGGCTATATTATATTTTTTACTTTTCCTAGTATTTAGATTTTGTATCCAAATGAATCCAACCTCCGTTGATTTATTGGATAGTCTAGTCTTTGTACCTGCTTCGATGCAACCTTTGCGAGTTTCACGATTCTCCAATCTCCTGGACAGCGAACATATTCTTAATAGGGCAAATAATGGTTTATTTACCTTCTTGGATAGTTTTGTGTTTTGCACTATGGATTTTTGGGATTCATATCGCCACCTCCTTTTCTACACAAATTCATAATTAGTAGAAATTCTAACTTTTTTCTAATGTTATGAAAAATTCCCGCTCTAATATTTTTTTATTTTAGTAAGTACCATGTCTATCCAAAAGTTTAATTTTTCTAATGATTTTGTTATGAATTATTGTCTCATATTCCGCATTTTTTTGTCAAAAATTAGAAGACTATTACACAAATATAGGGTATCGATTATTTATATTGATCATACAGCTATGCGTTGGTTTATAAGAGAGAAATCCTCAAAAAAAGTTAAGGAGGATAATACCTTCAAAGGTATTTGGCATCTTCAACTTTTAGGCATGCTTGCCGTCATGCTAGCCATAAACATATGGATGCATAATAAACAGTCATCCAAACTAACCAACTCTACACTATCTCAAGGAGGAAAAACACAAGAGAATGTTACAATAATCAACGACTTTCCTGGATTGAAACCTTTGACGCATTATCACGATTCGATTAACATCAGCATTGTTTCAAAAGATAACATTTTTGATCCGATTTCCTTTATCAACGTATCATTGGATCCTGTATACATGGTCAACCATAAAGATGCGCTGAAGGTGACGCGTAAACTTTCACTAGAGTCATGTTACGCAACAAATTGTAGTGCCCATGTTAGTATTGTTTGGTCAATAAAGGGACAGTTCTTCAACACGGATACTTCTTTAATTAGGTACTTTTCTTCAAAGGAAGACAAAAAGCGCCATTTGATAGGCAGGGCATTGACAGATAAAAATGTGACAACTGACGACGGAACGTCTGATCTTGAGTACACACCTTTCCTTCAACCGGTTCTTACCTTGAGCCCTGTTCTTAATTTCTCAACATCTTCGTCAAAAGGGATCGCTAACTTCACACCGAATATGCATAATAGTAAACACGGTCCCGTGCTTTACATCAATAATTTCTGGCATCTTCGGAAGCATATGCAAAAGTTGACGAAAGCTTCTATTAACAATCAAACTTTAACTGTGGAATTGTCGCCTTTGACACCTTTGAAACTAGCTTTTTATGAGAAATTCGATGAATCTATGCGGGAGCAAATCGCTATGGGCCTTTCTACCGATGAAAGTCTTGATGATATGAAGAGTATTTTTTTGGATAACAACCCATACTTTCTTATCCTAACAGCATTGATAACCGTTCTACACATGGTATTTGAATATTTGGCCCTTGCCAATGATGTGAAATTTTGGCGTGGACGGAAAGACTTTAAGGGATTGTCTTTGCGCACAGTGTTTATCAATTGCTACTTTCAAACGGTTATTTTTCTTTACTTATACGACACCAATGAAACTTCGTGGACGATTCTATTTCCATCCGGTATTGGAGTCTTGATGGAATATTGGAAAATAATACAATGCATCACTTTTGTGAAAGATTCTGCCGAAGGTAAGACACACCAGCATCGCATTGATGAAGCTGGTGGTAATCCGAGTTCGGGAAAAGTTCGCTCCTTCTCGGTGCTTGGATATAAAATTAAATTTCGAGACACTTACGATAAGAAAACCAGAAAACATGACGAGACGGCGGTGCGTTGGCTTATTTACTGTATGGCTCCGATTCTTTTTGGATACTGTGTTTACTCATTAATTTACAACGAGCACAAAAACTGGTATTCCTTTTCCATTAACACACAAGTTCAGTTTATTTATTTCTTCGGATTTGCCGCTATGACGCCGCAAATTTTTGTTAACTATAAGCTAAAAAGTGTGGGACAACTTCCTTGGAGGACATTTGTTTTCAAGGCGTTAAACACTGTTATAGATGATTTTTTTGCCTTTATAATCCAAATGCCGTGGCTACATCGTTTGGCATGCTTTCGAGATGATATTGTCTTTGCAATACTTCTATATCAACGGTGGATATATCCTGTTGATACGTCTAGAATAGGTGACGACGAGGAAATGGTAGATGAAAGCATAACTATAACAGAACAAGGCGAACCTGTTAAATTATCTGAAAATAGCAAAAAAAATAATTAATGTGTGGAACTGTATGAAAAAAAAGTAGAATAAATAGCAACATAGCATCAATATTTTATTTAAATCCCTATTGGTAGAGAATGACTATTGGCGAATAGTATTACACGTACAAAGTTCTTGTTTATTGGCGGAACAAGAAGAAAGAGTCATGCTAATTTATTGGTTGACAGATCGAAGACTACTGATAGATGAGGTGCATAAGGGTGAGACTCAGATACTTTCTGAAGAAGCGATTTTTTCCCTTATGATATAACCTTAATATGATAATATTTGATGGTACACTCAAGATGACTGAGATTAGAAAACTTCTTCTATCTAAAAGAAGGGGAGCGAGAGATCCAAACGTATTCAATAAAAGAATTTCAATAAAGAGTACCCATACATCCTCAAAGCGCAAGTGTTTGACATATTCTGTTTTACTAATGCCGATATCAGGTTTTAAATGATACAGAATTGTAGCATCGATGAACAAATGCAACCATACCATTAACACATAATAAATAACCTATTCTTGGAAAAAGAATTGTTGCTGTCCTCTTTCTTTGGATTTCATCTTAAAAAGCTAAAGTTAGGATTAATATAAAAGTACCACCAACAAAAATGACATATCAGTAGTTGCATCAGTGCATTCACATTCTAATTTTTCAGAGACCTCACCAGTATTACGCAAGATGTCTTAATAAGGTTTGATTTTGCATAATATTTCCCTTAAAATCAACAAGAAAATGTCTATCCGTAATTCCTAAATGGCATTACTAATATTGTCAAACTTCTGAGGGTCAAACTTACCAAAATTATTTGCTTTCAGTCAGGGAGTCTATACCAAGGAGAGGCAACCCCTTCAAGGTTCAACTTCCTTGCCCCAAATTGTTGTTAGGCTACTAGGGCTGTGTTTTATTGCAAAAATCTTTTATAAAAAAGTTTAGAGAAAGAGATGCCAACAGCGATTTCAAGGGACTGAGGCCGGATATCGCTGCGCGTGACCTTTCTTTTATTTCCTTTTCTTGCGGGGTGTAGTAAGGTTCTAAGAAGTCTTCTCTACGCATTAATAATAATAATGATACCGCATCGACGTTTTGAGCGTTCTCAAAACAGTTTAGGACTTTTTGTCCTTATCATAATCTTCTTTACTTATTCATATAGTTCTATTAAATGACTTTGCGATACCACTTCAAAAAAAACTCATGCCTCTATCCACCCTCATCGGTGACGGTTTTTCTAGGTTTAAGGAAAACTCCGCGATGCACGTGGAGTTTAGACTGAGTGAACTATCTAATATATGTGCGTTTAATCCGAACCATTTTTATCCCGTAAGGGATTTGTTGAGGCGCGATGCCGGGACTCAATCCAAGGCCTCCCCACGAACCCCGCCGGACGATACGAACCCCCGGCGAACGGCCACCCAAAACGGCAATCCCATCCCGTTGTCATCCCCGCTTGGCTCCAAACGCCATGAGGACGGCGCCAGTCTTGTCAAGGGGAAGTTTAGCCTGAGCCCGGACGAGGCCCATTTTAACCCCCGTTTCTGCCTGCAATTCATTTTGGAGCGGATTGTCAAGCTGGAGACGACGGAGATGGTCGCGCAGGTCGAAGAAAGGGAGCGGCAAACCCTGAAAGATCGCGGGGGCAGGATTACACGATACCGGGTTTCCCCCCGTGAGGTTATTCTGGCCGCCCTCCCCGCCTCGGCGGTGGACTGCGTGGTGAAGATTCGGCTTCTTCAGCTTCCCCCGTCGTCTTCAATCAGCCCTACCAGTGGGGCTTCCCTTCGCGGGGCGGATGTCTTTCAACCGAATAAATCGCTCGCGGAGGGTTCGTTATGTATTGGCGTCGCCAAGATTACGCTTCGGGAGCTTATCATGATTCGTAGCGGGGTACGTATGGTCTTACAACCCAAACAAGGGATTGCTCGAGCTCTGGATGAGCTTACTTCGAACACCGCAGCTAAGAATAGGATGTTAGGCAAGGATATTGGCGGATGCGCCTCCCTAACCCTTCAGGTTTTATCCTATTCCTTTAGCAATGTTGCTTATTCTGTCTTGCTGCTTTATCATGAATTTCAATCTAAAACGTGTTTGGATGATAATATGGAGACCGTTAGTAGTAATTCTAATCGTGATTTCCACAGGCAAACCTATTCTTCGTCTGAATTCAGCCCATTGGGGATCAGCGCTGATAATGATCGATTCACTAGTCAGGATGGATTGGATGAAAATATGGAAGGCTCTCAAAGTGGGTGCACCTTTACGTCATGTCCTGAAGGTCAGCACAAAATAGATAGCTTGCATTTGAACTCACCCGCAATGCGTTTTGTTTTAATTCCATACATCGCACTAGTGATTATCATTCTTCGTCTCCATGACGTGATCTTGTGGCGAAAACCGCTGGTGACGTTTAATATGGTTGCGTTTATTATCTTTACGATACATATGAATATTCTGAACGCGGGTGTAGTGCTCATATTCTTAGTTTATTTGATTATGTTTATGAAAACGTTAGGGAAGCTTTACCGCATACCCATTGCAAATTTAAACTCAGGATCTCTGGTATCGGAGGCATTTTCAAGAGATACCACCCGAAACGTCTTGTATAGTCGTCGGTATACTTTTCTCAATGCCTTAGCACGGGCGAAACTTTTTTTTTGTCAAGGGCTCCAAGAGGATAGCTTTTATGAGTTAGCGCTCGCATTTCATATCACCCGCAATTATCGATTCAGCATACTCTTTAAGGGAGTACTGCTTTGCGTAGGTGTATGTTTTCTTTCAACGGAAATTTTTTGTTTGATGTTCATTTTTGGTCTTTTTCTATTATACCCAATTTCCTTTCGACTTCCAATGATACGTAGTCCGAAAAAAAAGAGATCGCAGGGCCTGTTATGCTTCAGCGCCATACTGAATGCATACCGCGTTAACCAACCCATGTATATTTCAAGAGTAGTAAAGGTCATTGTGGTTTTACCAAAGTCGACCAATAAATTCGAGGCGTCGTGTACCGATACCCTTACTGCACAAACATTGAAGCCTCTGTTAGACAACAATATGTATTCTAAAGACAAATCTCAAATCCGACATTTATCGGACATAAATCAACAACACCTTGATTCGTTCGTCATAGACCATATGAACGTCGAGGCGGTAGAAAGACAACAACTCATTAATGTCATGCGACTGTCGTTTGCTCTCTTAGTCATCACCGATCACGATCCGGCGTCTAATAAAATTCTTTTCAAATTGCTCTCACATTTTAAAAATACCCACTTTCCGAAAGTTAAACCGACTGATGACTCGGCAAGTAATACGGAAGGCTTCGAAACAGGTACTATAACGATCGATTTAAACCGCTCGCTCGTTAACTCTATGGAGGACTCTTTCGAAACATTTTTTTATCAAACGTTGAACTTATTAAATTATATTAAACGTAATGCCTCGCTTCAGACGTACGTTTCGCCGTTGTGTGCACTTCATACGGGCAATCTTATACACTTGGAACTTCTTGCGCATCCTTTATGGCTGGTTGAGGAGGGGAAGAACGATGGGATCACCGCTACGATTAAAGCGATGTCGAAACGAGACACCTTAAAGGTTGGAAAAATGGGTTCCTGCCAAGGAATTGATAATGACGCCCGATCGATGGCATTACTCGCAGCTTATCTAATGCAAGGGTTGAGTCTTTCGGTCTACTCCCAAGGCGAGCTTAGCGCCGCGAGTGCGATCATTTTTCCCCTGAAGCCGCGTTCCAATGGTTTTCATCTCGCACCCAGACCTAATCCATGCCCACCTAATCTTTTTCAAGCTCTGGAGGAGATTTGGCATGGGGGGAAGGGTTTCAAAGTCCAGAAGGGCATTCCGATTGGGATCGATCATGTACTAAAAATAATTTCGACGTATAAAGACAGGCGTAGCGGGTGTATGCGAAGTTTTGATGCGAGTGGACATCTGGAGCAAAACAGCATTACCTCTCGAGTGTCAATGCCTCATACTTTCACTTCTAAGCAGCCTATTTTATCCAAATATTGCCCAACGGCTTCTAATTTTATCCCATTATCTGGTGCTCACTCTTCGTATGGTACTTTACCGGATAATTTGATTAGTCAACGAAATGTCGATCACGAAGCAAACTTGAGGATGAACATGCCAACAACATTTACATCACAGCCAGATATGAATATAGATTTCTCCATCAAGGAAACACACTGAAAGAAATTCTGGCTGGAAAAGGGGCCTGACATCTTGTCTAATGCTAAACCTTTTCGCTACAGAGGGGAAAGGTGACAGTATTAAGCAGTGATGATGTTACTAATTAGTATTCGATACTGAGTAAAAATTTCTCTTCCATAGTGTCGGCAAAGAACTGTAATTTAGTAGACTTGTAATTCGACTAGGAACCTATTTCAATTTTGCTATCTTTTTTTATCTTTTCATAGTTGCTATTATTATTATTATACTGTGAATCCATGGAGTTTGTATATTGTTCTCATAGAAATGTACGCATTATTTTCCACATTTTTATACATAGATCAACGTTAACCTAATGCGTATAATTTTAAATGAAATGTGAACAACAACAGTATTTACTATTTATCGATTTTAGGCATGGCTATGTTTTCTATTAAGTTTTATTCAGGCATTGATATGACATGTGCTTTTATTTTATCTTGTTGATACAGCCTTTTTTGTTTGGAAAAAAATTAATAATTCTGTTCTTTTTGTAACTTTTGTTGGTATGAGATCAACTGTACTCAAAGCAGACGCCATTATGATCATGTGCGTAGAGGTGGATGTGTTTGGAAGGCCCATCTGGCAAGGCTTAGAGATAATTAGGTAACTAATATACCACTAAAACTTTATATTTCAATTTATTCATCACCCTCATTTTACTCCTTCCGGCATCAAGCCTTCCTTTCCTGTGGTCACCTGAGGAATCAAGAGGATCTTTAGAAAGTGCGTAATGTCTTTTGGGGTACTCGTAAGTATATGTTAATTGTGTTTGCAGATGTCATATTGGCAGTGGTACGTACACGATGATGAAGTTTGAATACAGATTTAACAGTCTGTGTTCCCTTCTGGTAAGGATTTGAATTTCATTGTTCATCACTAGCTTCTTACCTCACGTTAATTAGGTGTGTTTCGACTGAAGCTCATATTCCAAAACCTTGCAAATTCCTTAGTTTGGTGCAAAAAAACAACGATTAAATCCATCGATATATCTTTCAAATGACATTTTAAGTAACATTTTTTCCTCTCCTTTTCCCTTAGCTAGGCTTACCTTTATGCTTTTAAAAAAATAATCATTTCTAAACACTTTCCGCGATTTGAATATTAAATATCATTCAATTCGATCTATTGCTTGAAAAAAAAAAAGAAAATGAGTTGTGACAAAAATCGCGATGCGCTCACGGGTGATGAGTACATCGATGAGGTCAATTACATCCTGGATAGCATTCGCCGCAAGGTACTGCAAGATCGCCCCGTGGACATCTTCGGCTTTATCAAAACGACCACTCAACAACTCGCCCTCAGCCGTTTCCCCCCCAAGCCTTCCACGGAGATCCTCGCGAAGGTCTCGGGAAAGGTGACGGAACGCCCGCTGTCGATTGTCCTGTTCGGCGCGAGTGGGGATTTGGCGAAGAAAAAGACCTTTCCCGCCCTGTTTGACCTCTACTGTGATGGCCTCCTCCCGCGTGAGATTAACATCGTGGGGTACGCCCGGACGGTGATTCCGGACCTGGCAGCCTGGCAGTATGGAACCCTGGCGAAGTACTTTGACCGGCTGGATCGCCACGAATGCCACCTCGCGCAGTTCTTCAGCCGGGTGAGCTATCTCTCAGGGTCCTACGACCGTGTGGAGGACTTTGCCCGATTGCAGGCTCACCTCACCGCGCGCGAGGACGCCTTTGCTGGGGCGGAAAAGCACGGGAACCGGCTTTATTACCTCGCCCTCCCACCTTCGGTGTTTGTGCAGGTGTGCCGGGGGATTCGACAGGCCGCCCTGCCACGGGCGGGGGGGTGGGCGCGGCTCGTAATCGAGAAGCCTTTCGGATCCGATACGGAGTCCTCCGCCAAGCTCTCACGCGACTTGGTGAACCTCTTTAACGAATCTCAGATCTACCGCATTGATCACTATCTGGGGAAGGAGATTGTGCAGAATATCCTGACAACCCGCTTTGCGAATAGGATTTTCAGCTCCACCTGGAACTCGAGCAACATCGCGTGTGTGCGAATTACGTTCAAGGAAACCATTGGGGTGGAGGGGCGGGCAGGGTATTTTGATAATTATGGGATCATCCGCGATGTGATGCAAAATCACCTTACCCAGATCCTCGCCTTGATCTCCATGGAGAAGCCACGCACTCTTGATACCGAGTGCATTCGCGATGAAAAGGTTTTTGCGTTACGCTGTATTGCGCCTGTAAAAAAAGAGGATTGCGTTCTTGGCCAATACACCGCATCGCCGGATGGATCAATCCCGGACTATCTGAAAAGTGAAGGAGTCGCCAAAGACAGCAAGTGCCCGACCTTTGCGTGTATGGTCCTGCACCTCAACAACGATCGTTGGAATGGGGTGCCTTTTATTATTAAAGCGGGAAAAGCCCTGGAGGATAAATCGGTTACTATTCTCATCCAGTTTAAGGATGAGATACACCCGTACCAGGACTCTGCGCAGCGTAACGAGCTGGTGATCCGCGCCCAGCCATCGGAGGCGATTTACCTGAAAATCACCACTAAAAATCCCGGTGTTTTGGGAAAACTCAGTGATACGCATCAGACTGAGCTCGATCTCACATACCGTTCTCGCTATAATGTCCGATTTCCGGATGCCTATGAAAGCCTCATTAACGATGCGATACTGGGAAACTCGACGAACTTTGTTCGAAAGGATGAGTTGGATGCGGCGTGGCGCATATTTACTCCCCTTCTTCAGCAAATCGACCAAGGAGATGTAGATTTGATTCCGTACATGGCCGGCACGCGTGGGCCAAAGGAGGCTGATGAATTGATATTTCGTAGTGGCTTTAAATATGCAAAAGACTATCATTGGCCTGCATCCAAGAACAAGCTGTAAAGATTAATAATACTAATAATATGTTACTGAACACACTGTGTTGTGAAACATGTATTGTTTCAAAGACTGAGACTTAACAATCTGCGCTAAGCTTTTTCATTTTAAACTTTAATCTTCACCTTCACAGAATCACTCAGTAATCAATCTTATCCATTTTGCACTAAAATCTATTTAGTAATATTCTTGTTCATCTAGCAAGAAAAAAAAATGGCACATCTCTATGCAATATTTTGGCATTTTTTGCATTGTTATCCCATCAGATGATCCTATTTTTATATATATTTGCTTCAGAAGCTAATTTTTTTTATTATCAATCAACTGATGATATTTGAATATTTATGACTAATATCAATAGAAATTATATATTACCTAGGTATTAGAATTTAATTTACATTTATTCAAATATTCAGTGTACCTACATCGAAATTTTTTTTCTAAATAAACACCAAATGTACAAACAATTTTGAACTAGTGTCCGTTTATTTCATGCCACAATTTTTACTCAATTCTCATTGCTTTCACAAATAATAATTCTATAGTCTTTATATGTATTAAAAATGTGGATCGCTTTGTAGTCTTTAAACGAATGCGCTCTTCTTTTTAGACTTAGGTGTGCGTCCAATTCTACATTATATCACCTCTTTTTAGTATTACCTTCTGCTTAGAGTGCAGCTAATGGGATTATTTTCGGAGTTGGGGCACTGCTCTGGAGGCAATACATTGATTCTATTATTTTATTTCTGACGAAGCGTCACGTTTCATCTTGATTTTTATTCCTGGTCTTTAGGGGATATACAGCAAAAACATCGTCTATGGGAGCATTAATAGACATGCCCTTGAATCATACTGCCCCGCGATTCCTGTTGGAAAGATTTCAAAGACATATGCAATACCAACTTCAATAGACGGCGCTATGAACATCTTTCAAACGTCTATGCAAGTTTTAGCTAACAAAAAAAATCACATTTTCCCCCTTTTGACTACTTTTCGCTATCGGTACGTTATGAGTAAAGGAGGTTTCTTTATATATGATGGCATTGATGATGAGAATATGAAGTGGCTACTCGCATCAGTCGTAACGCCTGCCGGATGCGTTGATACCCTCTACCGGGGCCTTTTGATATCGAAATAATACCTAAACCTGATGGTTTTTAACTTTTTGTAGGTGAAGTCATGGTTTGTATTATTGTAGTAATATGTGTTTATTTAAAATCACTTCCTTCAATTAATTTCAGAAGACTTCTCTCTGAATTCATGTATATTGTTTTGATAGACTAACACGTTGAGCGTTTTAGGCGCGCGTGATGGCTTCCAATTTGTGTTGGTTATACGTATAGCGTGTTTCAGCAACTTCATTTATTCTTTAGGCAGACAATGCTATACTATTACTCGAATGTAGTCATACACACAGCTAATGTAATTTAATATGTAAAGATACATCTAACACTATCGACTACTCCTTCAAATAAACTTAGTAGCATGTGAGCGAGACGGTGCTCTCATTGTTTTGGTTAACCTTTGTATTTTTGGAATTATTCCTGCGTTTGTTTTCAAGATATTACTTGAGACTGTTTTCAATTACTAGCTATTTTTTTTTATGGTTATTTGTTTTAATATGAAATTCGTCTAACACTTTCTTTTATATATTTCTATCCTTATGATGCAAAGGTTCTTGCTTGACAAAGCAATGTCATTCGTGAAAGATACCAGAGGAGGCCATTTTATGCAAAAGAAAATGGTACCCACTCATTTATTTCCCTCTTCTTTACCCACGCTGATGTTTGAATATACTGTTTCTTATTATTATTATTGCTCCTCTTAATAAATATGTTATTATTATTATTTTTTTCCCACTGAAGGTAACAGAAGAAAGTATGTCTGGACATAAATTTCACCGCACAGAGGATGCACTTCACACCGGATGGGTTCACTCTCGATCCCAATCCAACACCGAAAATGACCCTGCGAACGATGGCGAAGGCCTTCAAAGTAGTTTTCAGCCGATGTCAATTAACCCCATATTTACCGTCACCTCGCCACGTGCGCGCGTGTTGTGCGTAAAGAAAGGTCTCGAAATGTTCGAGAAGTGTCTTGGGGTTGTCGACGATCGGGTTTATCGTACTTTAGAGGACGTATGGTGTGGGGTTGAGGTGCCGTCGGAGGGGTATTGGTGTTGTAGCCATTCAGGCCTAAATGGGCAGCCCCAAAGGCCTGAAAGGATGCCGCCGACGTTGGAATACACCCTCCCTCGAGTCCCCAATCCTTTTTCGCTTCAGAGTTCTTTTTGCCGCACCCGGTTTAACGCTATGACGTCGAGTGGATATAAAACCAATCAGCACCAACTCGTCGTCGCTGTTGACTGTATCCATGGCAAGGGAAGCAAACTTTTTAACGTTTTTTCACGTTCTGCTACGAGCACCTTGCCACCTATTCCTCACAAGGCTACCTCAGAGGATGGACTCCCAGGTGAAAGTTCGAAAGAAACCGATATGGCGGCAATCCCTATCAAACCTTTAGAAATCCCAGGGAGTGATTTAGTATCGTTTATTTCTTCTATCCCTTCTTTGCATAGTCGTAATCTGTACGTGCTGGTAGATGAGGACGCATGTATAGATCCCTTTTTTGATATTGATTGGTCCTACACAGCCATTGACAGCTCAGATTTTCGTGCGTCTAGCCCATGGTGGCGTCAGGTCGAGGGCGAACCGGATGGCGTTCATGCTTTCTCGAATATCCACGTTGAGGCTGCATTGTTTGAAATTATAAATTTTCTAAAGACCTATGTTGAAGCACGGTTATCCACCAAAGTCGATGAGTGTTTAGTGCTGAGCAGTAGTGTGCAAATAGTGCGGAAATCGTCTGAGGCAACAACAAAATGTAGTAGCCTATTAGAAATTAAGCTGAGCTTCCACGTCCACTTTCGTCTGCACCTTCGACAAGTGTTGGCTCATATCAAGGACTTACACCACTTAATGATCACATTTGAGAAGACCTTGGACCAAACGATTGAAGAAGGAAAGAGACAAAATTCGACAAATTTGACATTGGAAGGTCTCCAGGTCGAGATTGGCGTTCTTCAGCTCGTTCGCCGCTGTGTGGACTTTGGTGTGTACTCACGTTGGCGGGCTTTTCGCTTGCCGTATAATGTCAAGTCCCCTCTTTCATCGCCGAACGGCCCTTTTACGGCAGTGGACGCAGCAGGGGATGATTTAATGATCAACCAACTTCGCGAGCTGTTGGGGTTTGATGTTTTTAACCCAGACGCGGTTGAGGTTGGCGCGGTGGCAAAGTCCGTCTTGAGCACAATTGAGCTTTCTTTTGATCCGCTGATTTTCCAGAAACAGCATGCTCTTGTCAAGAAACTTTTTTATTTGTTTAGATTTCTTCTTCCTATTGTTCCCGGCGTAACTGAGTTATCGCATAGCGGGCTGAAGGAGCTACTGATGTCTCTCGCACCGCAGATTTTTTCTTGCCTTGAACCCGATGCCCAAATACAGAAGAGTCAACCAGCAAAGTTCGCGGCGACGGTTATTGATTTTGCTTGTATTCAGCGAGATAATCCAACTTTAGAGGGGGCCCCTCTTCAACTTCTTAATCTTTCCCCTGAAGTTAGCAAGGAGGTTCAGCAAACCAACTTGGCTGTTGAACAAGGCCCCTTTTATATTCCCATATTACCACGACCGCCTTCTTCTCGTATACCAGTCCAATGCGCCCACACAAAGGCACTGTTAGCTGAGGTGTTTTCATGCCTCTCACCATACTACAACGGTACTAAATTCTCTCCATCCATTTTACATGAGAGAAATACAAATAATCGGGATGCTTCCGCTGCCTCTTTTCGTCCGTACATTCGTCAGTGCCCAATTACTGCAGATTGTATTACTGCGCAATACGAAGATGCGATTCGGGCTTACTATGTTTTCCAAAAGAAATCTAAATATTGTTTAAAACAAAATCGCGAGCATAAGGAAACTTACTCACAGTTATACTTAACGTATGGCTCCATCAAAGTACGTTGCTATTCCAATGATTGCCACAAGCGCTGTTTTTTTATACAGTGGTCGTCTCCAAACCCTGACAATACACAAAATTTTCCACATGCACCCGAATATCCAAAATATGAGCGCCTTCTCGAGATAAAAAGTGAACTTTTTCCACCGCTTCCTATTAATGAGATTGTTATGCGGTATGGACCAATGGCATTGAAGCAATTTGAGCAGGATACCACCCACAATTAGAGGGTTTAAAGACCCCAACCTATTATTCCCCTTCCCCCTTTTAGTAAATTTATCAATAAAAATTTGCGATGCCTTCATCTGAATGGGTAGTTTAGAAAGAAAAAAAATATTTCCACGATAACACTGATCCCATGTGCGTTGTATTTGCCTCTATCCTATAGTATCGTAGTTTCATTCTTTTTTTTCTGACATTGTTTCACCTCTCTTTCTCTCTCTCTTTTTTTTTTTCATTCTTACGCAGCTTTGTTTTTAATTCCGTGTGTGTGTGTGTGTTATTCCTCTCTCTCTCTATCTCTTTTTATATATATTGACTATTATAACACAGCCTACGTACTTCTCTCAGAGTATCAACATGAAAATCGTCTTGATTGGTGCCCCTGGCTCCGGTAAGGGGACGCAGAGTTCATTGGTAAGGAAGCGCTACGACCTATCCTACCTCGCTACGGGCGATATGCTGCGCGATGCGGTGGCGAGAAAGACCCCACAAGGGATTCTCGCAAAGAATGCTATGGACGCCGGAAAGCTTGTCGACGACGAGATCGTTTTTGACATCGTCGTGAGCGCTACCAACGAATCGAAAAACGCGAATGGCTGCGTCTTGGACGGATTCCCACGCACGGTTAGGCAGGCCACAATGATGGAGAATGCCAACATTCACGTCGACAAGGCCATTGAATTCAGCGTCCCTGACGATGTTATTTTGAAGCGTACGAGTGGGCGGTGGATTCATCAGGCGAGCGGGCGGACCTACCATGAGGAGTTCAGACCACCGAAAACGCCCGGTGTGGATGATGTGACTGGTGAGCCGTTAATCCAGCGGCCGGACGACCGCTTCGAGGTTGCCAAGAAACGTCTTGAGCTCTTTAAGAGCGAAGCGAACACCCTTGCGGAGTTCTACAAAACGCGTGGCGTGTATGTTCGTGTTGATGCTAATCGCATAGTTGATGAGGTTTATAAAACGATTGTGGATCACCTAGATCCTATAGCTTCTTCTCTCAATATACAAATAAATGAAGCGGACAATATCTCGTAGCTTAATATTTGACTAGTTTACTGATTCTTTAATTAAGCGAAACATATAACTAACCTAAAGTCACCGTACGCAGTAAGTGTGTTGAATAAGATGTTGTGTATTATGGGAGAAATATAAGTACCAGACCTCAGCATTCAGATGTTAGAAATGTCAGCTCATGGTTAGCGTTATTTAACTGGGTAGCGCCAGACTATAAGTGTATAGGTGAATATCTGAGATATACCAATTTTAAAATTTTCTCTAGTATTTTGTTTTTTCCATGGTTAATTTTGACTCATGCTTTCTCATAACTAAAGTGGTATATCATTTGCACTTTGATCCTTAGTGAAGTTTGTCTTAATAACCTTAGCGATATTTTCATTAAAATAAAAAAATGGTGAGTTTATGTATTCGCATAATGAGTAGTGTCTATCACTTTCATTATTCCTTATGAGGTCGTATAGATTTTTTACCATATCACACTGTTCTCATTGTATTTTATTTTTATTCCAAAGTTCGTATTACGACCTATCAGAAATGTAAGCCTAGCAGAAAATAATGTTGACAATATTATCTTTGGTTGTGGAAGGTTATCCACGCGTTTTTGCACAAATATGAGATACCAGGATGAGGTAAGGAAATAAAGCACACATTATGTTAACAGGTCCCTCTTGAAAGATTTTTTTACGAATCAAACAGCTAAAACCTAACTCTTGGACATAACATAGAAATCATATAGAAATTCAACACCTTAAATAAAGATGCGCGGCAATTTTATTTCTTCTTTGTATTGGCTTCGTTCGCGCTCATCGTGCTGGATAACTCGCGGTGAGGTTGTTATGGGAATAAATTCAGTATGGAATTTGAGGTGGAGTGGGCCTGTACGGAAGATGGCACCATCCAAACTCACTACAAGTGGGTTGGTTCACAATTGATCACTAACCTTCAGTGGAGTATGTATCCTCATTGATTCGATTAAATCAACCCTTAGATAGAGTTTATAATGCAATATTTTTATCACTCTGAGCTCAGCATGGTTGAAAGGGCATTTGTTGGATAAGCGTGGTCAACTTTTTCTCCCTCTGACGTATGATATTATATCTGTCTTTAACTAACATTCTCCTTCTTGTTGGAATTTGGTTGAATCGATTAGTTACGGGTGAAATGGATAGGTCTTATTTTTCCACGCATTTTCAAGCCAAACTTGTGAGGCTAGGACTGGTGGAAAGGATTTGGATGCATCATAGTTTTGGAAAGTATCTTTAAGGTCACAGAAGCACTTTAGGAAAGAGACTTTAAGGTTAGTCTAGCGGCCTATGTCGATTAGTTTTTTTCCCTTCAGGATTTCTTGTGATGATGTATATTTCCCTAATTAACGTTCCTTCCACCATAGAGAATAATAGAAATGACCTTTGGTAAGCATTATTCTATTTATTTACTCTTTTTTGATCCCCTTGATATGGTCTCACTTCGCAAAGATTTGCTTACTCATACCGAACGAACACATACCCTTTTAAAAAAAAAAAATTGCATAACTTTTTCAACCCTTTGTGAATCTCTCCCTCTCGATGTCTTTGAGGAAAGTTGCAGTTCTCGGTGCCGAAGGTGGGATTGGCCAGTCTCTCTCCCTGTTGATGAAGACCAACCCTTATGTCGGTGAGCTGCACCTGTACGACATCCGCGGCTCCCTTGGTGTCGCCGCGGATCTGTCCCACATCCCCACCCCCTGCAAGGTCTATGGTTACGCCAAAGGGGAGATGCACACGGCCATGGCTCCCATGGACATGGTGCTGATCCCGGCCGGGGTCCCGCGAAAACCCGGGATGACACGGGACGACCTCTTCGGTAGTAACGCCAGCATCGTCCAGGAGCTCGTGCAGCTCATCTCGACCAAGTCCCCGGAGGCCATCATCGGGGTTGTGACAAACCCGGTCAATAGCACCCTCCCCATTGCCGCCGAGGTGCTCAAGCGCGCGAAGGTCTACAACCCACGCAAGCTCTTCGGGGTGACAACGCTGGATACGGTGCGGGCACGGACCTTTATCGGCGAGACCCTCCACCTTGACCCGAGGATGATCAACGTGCAGGTGATCGGCGGGCATAGCGGGGAGACCATCATCCCGGTGCTCTCCCCTTTCGACCTGACGGAGGAGCAGGTGAAGAAGATCACCCATCGTGTTCAGTTCGGCGGCGATGAGGTCGTCGAGGCGAAGGCAGGGGCCGGCTCCGCGACCCTTTGTATGGCCTTCGCCGCCGAGGAGTGGGCAAATGCCGTCTTTCGCGCTCTCGCCGGGGAGCCAAACATTGTCATCAGTACTTTTATTGAATGCGATACTTACCCAACGTTGCCTTTTTTCAGCACGATGGTGGAATTGGGCAAGGATGGTATCGAGAGGGTCCTTCCGCTTCCCAAACTTAACAAAAATGAACGTGATCTGCTCGAGAAGAGCATCCCAACTTTGAAGAAGAACATCGAGAGGGGTATAAGCTTTGTAAGTAATAAATTGTAGTATAATTTTATTAGGCGCATATGAATATATTTTGTTTATATGAAACGTTTATTTATACTAGCTTGAATACGAAAGAATTTTTTTATACAACGCTTCAAGGACTTTCTATTTATCTAAAAAAAAAAATATATATATGATAGTGTAGAATCTTAGCATACGCAAAAAGAATGAAAGTATCGTGTTTTTTTTTAAATGCAATATGCCTTATCAATATTAATTTTTCAAAAATAAAGTCTCGCAATCATGTTATCTTCATTTACTCCAATAACGCATTAGTATCGTCTATAGAAGCGAAATGATTGCATTCGTATTTAGCTACTTAATTTCTTTTCAATATGAATAACATTAATTAGTATGACCGATTTAGTATATATACTTTTTTTTATCTTTCATTGTACCTAGAATAACTCTTATGATGACTTTTTTAAAAAATTAAGTGATTTGCCCTTGTCAGATCAGATATATACTTTATCTTTTTTTTATTTTTCTCTTTTTTTTAGTTTTGAAACACCTTTTATTATTTAGAAAGTGCTTAATGAAAATGTCAAGCGACGAGATGCCTAAGGATGAGGGCTTATCTCAAGAGGAAGAACAATACTGTAATGTGTTTATTCCAACGATTGAGCACTCTTTGCGTGTTTTATTACCAAATGGTGTGGAAACTACTGTAGGGACATTCCGACTTCTGGCTCTGGAGGCTGCCCATCGGGCGTCCTCATCTACTTCGACTCTATCCACTTCCAATACGGCCCCGCGGCGAGGGGATGATATTCGGTTAATCTTTCGCGGCAGGGAGCTGCGGCATGAACAGGATGGGGAGCGGCTTTGTGGGTTTAATATTCAATCAGGTTCTTGTCTTCACGGGATGTTAACCCATCGCATGGCATTGGGTGTGGAGGAGAACACCCTTGGGGCGCGCGCTCGTCGAGGCGTGGAGAGCGCGATCGCCTCCGCGGTGGGGGCGATGTTAAATCGCAATCCCCCCTCCTCCGATGCCGCTCCGCACGAGGAGGTTCACACTGAAAGTGAGGGGATTCGTGGAGGGGGCGGGGCCCTGACATCCTCCCCCCCGCGCAATGACTTACTGCACGCCCTTCACGAAGAGCGAATGCGGGTTCGTCGGGATGCCGAGGCCCCTGCATCCGGTGCGGACGGCAGGGAAGGAAGAAGGGGGAGTGGGAGAGAGGGGGCGCCTCCGGCGGAGGATGCCGCCCTCCATCATTTCCCCGACGATCCGGGGCGCGTGCAGGTGGAGAACTTAGCGGGGCAACCCACCACCATGCCTTCAGACGACGATGAGGCGGCGGGGTTTCGGACATTTTTCAGACACTCCCAAAATGTTATTTCCTTGTCTCTGATCTCTGGCTTCCTTTTTGGCCCCGTCGCGCTGTTCCTTCCCTTTGAACGTTTCGAACGAGGCTCCGTCATTGTAGGAATGTTGCTCAATGCGTTTTTTTTTGTTGTTATAGTTGCGTCCATAGATTTTTTTTCCCAAATTTCTAGCGCAAAACAAAAATATTTGTCAAAAATTTTGAATGAATGTTAGAATATATTTGAGGAAATACCGAGACGATTGATTTAGGCTTCATTATTTCACCTCACCTATAAGCTAACTGTGACTTTTTGAAAAGCGGAATATTTTTTATCAATTTTAATACTCAGCACTTTTTTTTTTCTATTGCAATTACTTTTGTTACATTATTTTGGATCTACTTTTGTTTAAAAATTATAGCACACGTTCTCTTGTTCTTTTTACCTACCCCCCTATAGTAGTCTCCAAAGATGGCTAATTTTTTAGATTCCGGCCACGATAGTGTTCCTGGTGGCAAGAAGAAAATCAAGAAAGGATTTAAATGCGATCGGCGTGAAAACTATCAAAAGATGATCGCCAGAAAGGTAACGGGTAAGAATATCAAGAACACTAAAGCTAGTAACTCATCTCCCCATGTACACAGTATAACTTTCGATGAATCCTCGCGTCGTGAGTATCTTCTGACCTTGCACAAAAAAAAGAACGAGCGCCGTGTGCAAGCATTTGTGGATTCCAAGCGAAAGATAAGACGCGAAAATGCGAAGACGCGCCAGCAGCAGCGCGAGGAGGCCCGTTTAGCCTACAATAACTACGCGAAGATCCCAATTCTACCGAACTACACCTTCGGCTTCAGTAAAGACCCCGAAGATGGCGAAGAGGAGTTCACAGGTGATGCCAATGGAGGGGGGATGTGCGGGGAAAGTATTCATTCGGTCCCGTCGGCGATGGAAGGTCGGGGCGCGGACGCCGGCGATGTGGATTTTGCCAGCCTCGCGACTGTCGAGGTGAAGCCGCTTTTTGAGCAGCGACCGGGCGCGGCCGGGGGGTCTCGCCGCGCGGCCCTGCCCTCGGCAGACTTTTCGGATTTGCCCGCCGTCGTGGAGGAGGAGCTTCGCCGACTGCAGCGCGAGACGAAAGGGCCGAGTAAAACTAAGCCAAAGATCCACATGCTAAAGGAGCTCGAAAAGATTCGTAAGATTAAAAAGCATTCCCGAAAAGGTCATGGAAAGAAGACCACGTCAGGAAAGCGGAAAAATCGGAAAAAGTAGTTCTCTCTATAAGTGGATAACCTTTAAAAAAGGGGACTATTGCCTCGTTACAAATCTGAAGCCGTTAAGAGAAATCAAGGGTGTATCCTTATTGTTTCTAAAAACGTATAGAGATGTATCTATCCTCTTGACTTTGCCTTTCACTGGCTGTTTTATTTCCAGCAATGATGAGTTTCATCGAACCTTGACTTTCCAACCTCTTATTAGGTACTCTGTTCTAATATATTAAAGAAGAAAGGCCTCGTTTAGGGGTATTTTTTTATATTTCTTTCATTAATATTATTCAAAACTATCCAAAGTATATTTATCCCACAAGAACAGTTGCAACTCAAGTCGGTATTGTGTTTAACCGCAATAGGTTTAAAGAAGATTCTGTGGTGTGTACACTCAGTCAACGAACCTTTTCCAATCCAAGGCGACGAAATTCTATCAAATTACCTTCCAAGATACAGCGTTGAGTACCCCATTGTCGCAAATTGAGGGTGCCCTCACGTTAAATGCAAAGAAAATTAGGTTCGTCGTTTTCTTTTAAGTGCCTTTGCAATCACAACTTTCCTTTATCCCCAGGGGAAAACCATATGTCTCCTCAATTTTCTCAGGTGCAAGCCACCACCTCGGCCTCGATGTGCGCCTCGAAAGATAAAATGCCCCAACTGTGCACTTTTATCAGCAAATCATCTATTATCCCTGATAGTGATTCCGAGAAAAGATATTCGACGCATCCTGGGTGCATCGTTTACGGTGATTTGGAGCTACAGGAGGAGATGAGCGCCAATGTTGACGTCCATACATCTCATAAACCAATTCATACGATGCTAGTACCTGGAATTCTGAAGAAAACCAATAAACCATTCACCCCAAAGCCGACTATCTGCTCGGATACACCGTTAACAGAATCCCCTAATCGAAAGGTCAACCCCAGTTGTAGTTTTCTCCCCTTTAAAAGTGCCAGTATCGATAAGTGCGCGCAAAAATATCTTCCAAGGAGCTGTTCCTTTCACACCCAAAGTTTATCTTCTTTGGATAGCTTTTACCGAAAGGATGGTGAACGTCCGGAATCCACTACGAGCAGGCGAGCCAACATTACCGATGATTCGGAGTCTTCGTGTAATAATAATACTGAGACTCATTTAGATAATTCACTGAGCAAATTTCAACGTGGGCTACGCCAGATGGTTGATTTGTCAACTTTATTCATAGCCTCTGAGGTTAGTGAGGATCTTACTGTAGGTATGTCGGGCAATGATGGTACCGTATTTCAATCCTCAAAAAAGGTCAACTGCGATAGCTTGATTTCCAACACCTCTGACTACTCCGATAGCACCTTTTTTTATGACAAATTGGATGAAAAGTCACCAATCATTAAACGTCAAATTACTTTCCCTATTGAGCAGTTGTAGTTTTTCAGGCTTGATGACTCTGAATAATGAAAAGATAACATATTGTTGAAAAGCGTTTCTCTGGAGCTTTCAGAAGCCTATTTACATGGAGAATTTTACCAGATGTTGGATAATGTGCATATGAACATAGAACAAAATGCCGACATTTTCCGGACTAAACTTTTTTACACCTGAAGGATGAGGGTGATATCCCTGAATATATTAATAGGGTCAAATACCTGATTTAAGCGGAAACAGAAAAGGCGTATGTTAACAGGAAAACTTCATGAATGTTGTTTTTGTACCATTCTCCCCCACACACGAGAAAAGAGGGAAGTGACGCATATTTTCAGGTATAAAATAGGTTTCTTTAAGCATCTTTGGTGATAATCAGAAAATGTTGGTTACTACAGAATACTTTTAATACCCCTTATACTTTAACTTCCTAAGTTAAAAGGGAATTAGGCTGGATCAAAGATGGACCCACTCTCACGGTTTTTCTAGTTTTTATAAGACGACAGCGCATTTACACATAACTGCACCTATTCCTGATAAATACATTTTATCAATCTGCATAATATGGTATACATAGAAAATTTTTTTTCAAACCCATAAAGGTTGATAGTTTTTTTTCAAATTGTATTATTCTGATTGCCAACTATTTATCCCTGATTATTTTATCAATATATATATATAGTATATATCGTTTTTTTTAGATTTTTACGAATATTATGTTCCCTAAATGTACATTTTTGATTTCATGCGTTATCTTTTTTACATCTAACTACGACAAATGATCAAAAACAGTTGATAGATATTTCAATTTGTTAGAAAAATTTAGCATTAATAGCAACTAAAATTAAGTTGATTTTTTATCTGTGTATTTTTGTTTTCTTTTTACCCTTTTTCGCAAACTAGTATCTGAAATTATTCAGTTTATTATTAGTTTCTTTTAAAATATAATTTACGTTGCCTCTACATTCTTTACACTCTCGATATTAAAAATATTCGAGAAATTTGATTTCTATTGGACTAGTTATGTACGTATCTTTTCTATCTTTATCCTAACATCTGTATACAACCAATGTAATAACTAAATGGAATTTAATTTTATGATTCATTCAAGATTTGTAGTAATAGCATGTTATTACTTTAATCTGTAATATTTTGGTCATGACTATCTGTAATTGCCTTTCTTGACAAGAAGGAAATCACAATACACCTATTAACAATTTTTTTCAACTACATATATGACAATTAAATTTTATTTTAAACTTGAAACATACTTATTGGAACTTTACTACACCCCGCAAGAAAAGGAAATAAAAGAAAGGTCACGCGCAGCGATATCCGGTCTCAGTCCCTTGAAATCGCTGTTGGCATCTCTTTCTCTAAACTTTTTTATAAAAGATTTTTGCAATAAAACACAGCCCTAGTAGCCTAACAACAATTTGGGGCAAGGAAGTTGAACCTTGAAGGGGTTGCCTCTCCTTGGTATAGACTCCCTGACTGAAAGCAAATAATTTTGGTAAGTTCGACCCTCAGAAGTTTGACAATATTGTTTGTTATATATTATATACTATTGAGGTTTTGAACATGACAAGAAATGCTGCTGAGGCTCTTCTGTGAAATTTAAAAAACCTTGAACAATAATAATACAGACAGCAAATATCAAAATGTGATTTTTATTATTATTTTATAATATCGATTTTATAAATCTGATATATATATAAGTGATTGAAAATATTCTTTACCTCTCAAATTCTGATAATGTAGTTAAAATGTCAGTAATATATGTCAATGCATATATAATATTGTGTTAGAGATAGTTTATGTTTTTCTTAATAAATTAAACTTATGTTTATAATGAAAGTAAACCAACTGAAACAATTTTTATTCAATTTCATCTTAACTATAGGCAATTATAGTACCAAGATACTCGACGGACCACCGGTTTTGACGTGAAAATCACAGCAGTTGTTCCGTTTCTAGAAACATAAGGGCTAGATAAGACGACAGATTTACCAACCCATATTCTACACTCCTTGATATACCTTTATGTAAAACTGATGTTTCTCGGTTTTCAGTTGAAGAAGAAAACGCCCCTTAACGATACTGAAGACTTGAGTCCTTTCTGTAAACCTGAAATTCAATCCGATTAGTCACAGTCTAGAACTCTAAGCACTGAATTTACAAGAAACTTCTCAAGCACGTTCAATCGATGCTTAATTCTACCGCAAGGCTCATAACGAGACAAATTGTGAGCGTAGGTGACAAGAAGCCTTTTATTATGACTGGTTCACAAATGCACAAATTCCGACATGAAAATAGACCAATTACAGGCTCCTCGTCTTTGGCATCTTTGGATGAGGCACTGTCAACCTCTTCACCTGTATGTACATCTCTAGCAAAAGGGCATGCAATTCTAAGTGCACTTTTTTATGAAATGTTAAATGAGTTGCAGACAGCCAAACCCCATCTGTTGAAATTCCAGGGTCCTTCAATGTTTTTAGAAATGCACGATTTCTTAGAGGCGTACGCCTTGGAAGCGCGTGAGTCGGTGCGGGTCCCGCAGAATGTTTTCCTGATTGATGATATGGCTATGTTTTTAAACGATACCCTTCGCCCATCCTTGGTAGTCACAGCCGAATCGCTGACGAAACCCGAGATGGGCAGCCGTTTTCTCCGCATGACCGACGACGCGATCCTTGACGAGTTTGCTGAGTGGGTTTGGAGCAGCCTCCCGCCGTCCCGCCGACCTGCCCCGGAGGATGGGGCTTCAGAAGGGGATGATTGGGCCGACCTCCCCGCCCCCATCCCGTTGCTGGACTTGATGGGCCTGGTGCAGTCCTACGCGCGCTACCACCGTGGCGTGCGCTGGGGTGTGCCCCCCCGGGCACCCGATCCGGCCTCCTATTACCGTCGCGCCTACCGCCTCCACCCCTGGCACGGCCTCAGCTGCCCTGAGGGGCACGCCGAGCAGATGGCCTACGTCCACCTCCTGCGCTGGATGCGGGATACCCCCCCCCTTCCCCTTCCTCTTCGGGTTACACCCCCCTTTCATCCTCCCGTTACATCTCCCCCCCTCCCCCGGACTCGGCGGAGTCCCGGCGGCTGTGGGCGTCCCATCGCGCCCTGGCGGCCTTTGACGCGCCCAAGCCCTTCACCGCCCTCGACGTCTGCAGTCAAAGC
>HF955201.1:349831-387582 GCA_000982615.1 Phytomonas sp. Hart1 | reverse complement strand
CAAAGCATTTTTTTACAAATGAGATTGTTATTTTTTTTTTGTGAACTTCATATATTAAAATTTTTCTTTAATCAAAAATTAATAATTGAATCAATAGGGAACATATCATGAAAGATATATACGCGTATTTTGTCAGTTGTTCACATAATTAAATCGAATGCACAGTTGAGCTTATTTTTTCATTCTCTTGAAAATTAAGCTTTATTTTTGAAATGTGTTAAGATTGAATATGTGACTAATATCATCTTTACTTGTCGTGTATATTTTTGTTCCTTTTTTGATTCATCGTCATTTAGCTTTTCCTTTCCTCATGCTTACAAACTGTTTATAACAAAATGGGTTGACTTTTCATACTCATTTATACTTTAAGGTTATGAATTCATTTTTATTTCTGGTGTCTTTGATTGGCCTTATATCCAAATATCATCGTATAGTTTTTTTTAGATGCTAATTATCTCGCCAGATTTTTCATTTCAGAGTTATTTTTCTTGGAATATATGCTTTATTTTAGAAATTATCTGTAGTATTGTTATGAATAGATGGACAAGTCGTTAGTTCGAATCATTCTGAAGATATAAAATAGCCGGTACCCTACTCCTTGATTATACTGTCTCTTGTGTTTTTGGCATTCATGTTGTACCACTGTTAGGAAATCTGTCCATGATGGAATTAAAAATATATATTCTACAATATTAAAAAAAAGGATATAGTGTTATTCAGTAATTATAATTATCTTGTATAAATCCTATTATCATGACAAGTATTTTTCCATTTTTGACCAATGTTTATGATAATTCTTTTAACGTGCACCTTTTTTTTACTTATTTCTTTATCTTTGTCCTTTCTTAAATGTTTTTACCCTTATAATCTGATAAGTTTTGATTTGTTATTTAAAATTATTTATTAATACCTTTGTTTATCATTTATTTTGCTGTACTCAAATAGAAAAGGAAGTGAACTTTCAGGCTTTACCCTTTTTAAACAAAAAATAATCATTCACAATATACTTAATCAAGTTATTACATTGTAAAAGTATATAAATATTGTACAATGTCAACTTTGGTACCTCATAAACAGCTTGACTTTAGGAATGGGTTTCCAGAATTTGAATTTAACGAGTGCTACGCGGGTTTTGATAATAATGATTATCTTTACCGACTTGTGAATACCAAAACTCAGGAATGGGCATTTTACAACGACAGCACCGAAAATATTGTGAGGGTCAAGGCTCGCTTTAGCAGTGGTAGTGATGTTCAGGCCTTAGACCGAACGCGCCTTGTGAAGCTCCCAAAGCCCGCCGAGCCGGAACCCGGAAACTCGACGGAGGTGAATTCGTCCAAGCGGTACGACAGCGAGGCCTTTCTAGAGGTGGAGCCCTGCTCCACGGAGTTGTTTATTAAAGGCCAAATCAACGGTTATGTGATCGAGTTCTACTCCGAGTCGGCGCCGGCGAAGAACGTCGAGTTCGAGTTCCGCACCCCGAGTGTGCCTTACGACAAGGTCTACAAGTGCTTTAAGGACAAAGGCAACGGGCTTCTCTTTCGGCTGGTGGACAACAAACACAACACCTGGGCTTTCCACAACGACACCCAGGACTACAACATGACGGTTTCCGTCGATTTCGCCAACAAAAGCGAGGCCACGCCTCTAAACGCCACGACGGTTTCGTTTACCCCCTCTTCGAGCCCGGACGGGGTGGTCTACGTTCTCGAGATCGGCCCTGGCCAGACGGAGATGTTTATTTCGGGCGCCCCCACCTCGTACAAACTCGGGTTCGCCGCCGAGCCGGTTCCCAAGCTCGGGGAGAGCGATATCGCCTTTGCGAACGGGAGCCCCGACCCGGCGATTATCCCGAATCAGTCCCATGTCTTCAAGTGCTTTAAGGAGCACGGCAACGGGCTTCTCTTCCGAATCGTGGACGACGTGAACAAGATCTGGGCCTTTTATAACGACACCGCGGACTTTGTCATGACGGTGAACTCGCGGATTCCCGCCACGGAGGACGTCCAGATCGCCCCCGGCGTGGAGCGAACTCACAACGAGGCGGAAGGGGAGATGCTCTTGACGGTGCAGGTGCCGCCGTTGGGGACGGTGCCGTTTATTATCGGGAATCCAAAGGGCATCGAAACGACCTTTGCCGCCACCCCCGTGCGTGATCCCGAGGACTTTGTGAAGCCGCAGTACGAGAACGGCGCCCCCGATCCCAACGTCATCCAGGCGGATGAAGTTCACAAGTGTTTTAAGGATTACGGTAATGGGCTGCTCTTCAGGCTGAAGGATACCATCAACCGTCGTTGGGGCTTTTATAATGATACTAAAGATAATATTATGACCGTTAAGGTCTCTATGACCGAGGTTGGAAACGTGCAGACACTTGGGAAAACCAAGATTGTGGATGATCCGGAAATGGGTGAAATATACACACTTGAAGTGCATCCGCTAATGACTGAGTTGTTTATTGAAGGAGACGTTTACGGTTTCACATCGCGCTTTACTGCGGCTAAAATATCTACATCAACACATTTTAGTTAAGAAATCTATATAGAAATTTTATACTATGCGTTTTATCATGAAATATTTTTTTTTAACCATGTGTGGAAGTAGCATATAAACTCAGAAAGCTTGTCATATCTCATTTTTTTTTTCATCATTTCAAAGCCAAGTATATTGATTTGTTTATTATTTCTTACTTTAAAAGAATAAAAAAGAATGTTTATGAGTCTACTGTATCTGAATTTGTAGTCTTAGTTACTTCTATTATCGTTGTAATAACAATATATCTCATTATATGCCCTGGGTAAAGTTTGTCATCTCGCTATCTTACGGCATCTATTTTAAAAAAGTGCAAAATAAAAGTTATAGAATCCTAGTGGATCGATTGATTAGTAGCTGAATTCGAAACTTGAGAATATGAATTATTGAATTCAGCTCAGCATTTTTGTCTTTATTATTATTTGTTGATGTTTTAGTAATGTAGCATAGAGTTTATTGTTAATATTTATAGTTTATATTGACTTAATCTCAATTATTTTCCCCTTCCCCGAAAAAAATAAACCACTTCTGAACACATGGAGGCATTCTTTAACGCTTTCTGAATTCCATTTTCTCTTTTGGAGCATCCCTCCCCCCCCCCCCCCCCCACACACACACACACAAAAAAAAAAAAAAAGAAAAGAAATACATCGCAGGACATTTGCCATACCCATTGTATTGATGACTTCCGATAACACCCTCTTCCCCCCGTTGCTCTGGGCTCAGAGACTGGACTACATATTGATAACCGTTTTCCTGCAGGATTGCCAGAATGTCAAGCTCCAGCTCCCCGACGATGGGAATACCTTCTTTTTTTCCTGTGATACCCCTCCCACCGGCGCTGGCGAGTCGGGAAAGCATTACCGCTGCAGCCTCCCCCTTTACCACCCCGTCTCGGCGGAAGAAAGCCACCACGTCGTGCGGCCACGTCAGGTCGAGATTAAACTTAAAAAACTCGCCCTAAAAGCGGACGCTAACCCCGAAGAGGACGAGACCAGCTGGCCGCGCCTGACGAAGATGCCCATGAAGAATAAAAATATTAAAATCGACTGGAATCGCTGGCGGGAGGATGACATGGAGGATGATCCGAACGACGGCTTCGGCATCGGCGAAGGGGACGAGTTGGATCTTCAGGCGCTCCGGATGAACGCGCGAAAAGAAGCTGCCGAGGCTGTTGGATTCGACGAATCGCAAATTCCCCCTTTCGGCTCGATGAAAGATGCCGCGGCGGCGGGCAAAGACGATGCGCTTGACTATGATGACGACATGCCACCTCTAGAAGAGGACACTCTATAGAAAATGCGAAATAGCCGATGTTAATTGCTTATCATCTCTATATAGGGGTTTCTGTGCGAACCCTGCGAGAAAAAGGAGTTTACAAACTATTTCGATATTCATTACGTGCTATACTTTTCCTTATTATTATTTAATTTATTAAGCGAATTAATTTTAGAATGCCAATCGTTTGACCATCGTGTCAATTTAAAGGATTTACCCTTTCGTTATTCGTGATCTTCAATGACCAATTCAGTAATGGAGTGTAAATGGAATTTAAGCGCGATTTTTTGTCTCCATTCGCATCTTTATGAAGGATTGTTCAAGGTGCAATAGGTGTTACCTTTCACATTTCGATACTTTTTTTCTCAAAATTCAATATCAATACATATATATATAACGTATCTACCTTTTATAGTGTAGATAATTGCAGTTATCTTCAAAGACGCTTAAAGAGGAATAAAATCCAAAATGAATAGCTTTATGAAGTTGAACACTTCTTTTGACGCAAGCAAGGTCAAGGCCAATCTACGTATGGCCAGCACGCGTATCGGTATCCAAAGGAAAAAGCTTAGCAACAACCTCAAAGCCCAACGGCGTGGGATTGCGGAGTTATTGTCTAATGATAAATACGATAGTGCGCGCATAAATGTCGAGGCGTGCATTCGGGATGATCTTTGTATTGAAGGGATGGAGGTGCTTTCCCTTTTTCTGGATCTTCTTTCGCAGCGGGTTCAGCTTATTGCGGAGTGGGAGGCGGGAAAGCGCGCCGGTGGTCGTCGTAGTAATTCCACAAGTTATCCACTCGAACTCAAGGAGGCCATTTCCTCTGTTATTTGGGCCTCTGTACGGGTAGCGGACAAGGCCCCTGAGCTCCATGCCGTCCGCAAGGCATTCGAGGCGAAGTTCGGCAAGGAGTTCATCGACATCAGCCTTCAGAACACCGAGTTCTCCGTCAACCCTCAGATTATCGAGCGCTTTAGTACGGCCGTGCCGTCCAATGAGAAGTGTCTGAGTTATTTATCCGCCATCGCCGAGGAGTTTGATCTGGCGAGCTTTGATGAGGCACGGCTGCGGGATTCGACGACGCTCGTCGGCGCGGTGGCGGAGGTCGCCAAGGCGTGGGATGGGCCGAATAAAACCCCGTTGGGGTGTTTTCTGACCCCTTCCGGGGCCTTTATTCCACCATTAAACGAGCCATACGACGCTCTCGATCGATGCCTCGTGCGGCTAAAGCGAAGTTAAGGAAAAGGAAATCTGGATGTGCATATCCTGCAAACGATCTTTCTTTTTATTTTTTTTTGTGTGTGTTGCTTAGTATAGTAGGGAGTAACGCATACATGTATTTGGCATTTTCATCAGAACAGATACTGTTGTTTTTTTTACTACCTTTTGTGATAATATCCCAGATATATGAAAAACGTTTCGGTTTTGATTAAAATGACCAAAAAAAAACTACTCAATTGATTATTCAATTTATCCTCACTAGGACTTTTGCTAAAAATAAAACTTCAACCGTTTGATTTATCATGTCATATCGGATACTTTTAAATGGTGAAATATGCTTTATTTAACATCTTTATTTAAGTGAAAATGTGAAAAGTCTAATTCTTGATTTCTTTCCCACCTAAATTATTCTTTCACGGGCCCATCAATTGAAACGCACTTAGAATCTACGCAGCTTTTTTTTGTATTATTTCCACCTTTCACGGGACGAACAAAGCCCTCCGCCCCTCTCTCCTCCCCCCTCCCCCCCCCCCCCCCACACACACACAAAAAAAAAAGAAGTCCGACCCTATTTTATTCTACCTTATTTTTTTTTTCCCTTCCCCCTAAAAAAAAAATAAATAAAATGATTGGCACCGCCTCCTCAACGCGACAGACCTCCGTGAGTACGGTCAACAGCAGCCCCCACTCCCTCCTCAACCCGATGGAGCTGCCGAACACCCCGTCGACGGCGGAGCTCACCGCGGGGGACCTCCTGCAGTACGTCGTCGACCACATCAACACCCTTCTCCAGCGGAATTATTCCTTGGTAGATTTCGACGCCTTGGGGCCCGTTAAACTTCTGCAAGTCGTCAACGACGTCTTCGCGACCTTGCAGCCGAGCCTGCGGATCGATCTCGAGTCCACCCCGGCCGAAAATTATCTTCCCCTCATGACGGAATTCCTGCTCAAACCCCTCGGCTACCGTGTCCCGCCGCTCATCCAGAGCACCTTCCACGAGAGCTTCGCCAAGGCCGAGACGACCGTGATTTATCCCATGCTGTATTGGGTTTTAACGCACATGGCGATCAACAAGAAGCGGGTTTACCTCTCGCGATTCCTGCAATCGTTGGAGATCCCGGAGGATATTCAGGCCCAGGATGAGGACGTCCGCGTGCTCTACGCGCAATATCAGCAGCTCCGCAGCGCCTTCATCCAGACCCACCGCCGGGTCGACGCCCTGCAAACCGCCATCACGGACCCGCAGGAGACCCGGCGAAAAGTCGCCGCCTTCGAGGAGGAAAACACCCACCTCAAGGACTACCTCCAGGCCGCGATGAAGCGCCTGGAGAATGTGCAGAACAAGGAGCTTTTTTTGTCCGAAAGTAAGACCCTCCGCGCGGGGCAGGAGGAGAGCTCGAAGTTGGCGGAAAAGTTCGTGGAGCTCCAGCAGTCGATGCTCTACGCCGAGGTCCGGCAGACGGAGATCAGCAATAGTTTGCAGTGTCTCCACCGCGACGCCGCGGACGGCCGCGTCGATGCGATGATTCGCCGCATGAAGGACGAGATCCTCTCAAACAAAATCAAGCTCGAGGAGCAATTACCGCTCGAGCTGGATGCCAAACAGAAGGAAAACGAGGAGCTTTTGAAGCTCCTGTCGGAGCCGCTCGACATGACGGCGTTGGCGAGCGAAAATCAAAACTTGGAGGATGTCCTGCGCGGGTTGAAGGCGAAAATCGACGAGCGTTCGGCCCCGAGCCAGGACGGCTCCTCGATCGCGACGATGAAGCAGCAGGTTCAGCGCGTGATCGCGCACAAGACGGAGGTCTTAAATGAACTAGGCAATTGGCAAAGCAATCGGAATAAACTCCTCGAAAAAATCCGAGAGCGGGAGGCGCAGATTGCGGAACTTCGGGATGCGAGCAATATGGTTAGTGAGGATGAATTTCGCGAGTTTTTTGCCCAAATTCGCGCCAAGAAGGCAGTGACGGAAGGGATGAAGCAGCGGCTTTCGGAGATGCACTCGGAGTGGGGGATTCTGGTCTTCACAAAGGAGCTTCTCCAGGGGCGATATAAAGAACTCGAGGATACGATTACCGACCTGGAGAGCAAGATGGGCCTTCAAGGCTACGGCCGCACCGTCGAGGTGCTTTCCAAACTCACGGAGGAGAAAAACGTCATCGAGGGGATGAAAGGTAAGACCCTGGAGGAGCTCTCGCGTGTCGTGCAGGATTTTAACCTCGCCATCCGCGAGGGGCGAAACCGACTCGCACCGCTGATTAATGAGCTGCGAAGCGTCCGACAAACCGCGGCCGAGGTGGACGAGCTGTGGAATTCGAAAAAGATGACCTACGACCACCTCGAGGCGCTTTTGACGGAGAATATGCGCAATTTGGATGAGCAGGTCACGCGCGCGAAGGAGGCGGTCGCGTTGAACGAGTCCATGTACCACCGTCTACACTCCCAGAAGATTCTGCAGGACGCGAGGCTGAAGTTCGTCCACGACGAGGGCAATTTTCGCTCGAACGTCGGCCCTTCGCTGGATCGTCATTTCAAATCCTATACTGAGTACTTCACGCAAACAACTCGCAATTTGGAGGATCGCATTAAGTGGCTCCAGGTTAAACATCGGGATATCAACGATAGTTATACCACCGGCGTACAGCAGGTCGGGCTTTTTAATAATCTGAAGATGCTTCTCAACGCAAAGCATCAGGCAATGATCTCGGAGGCAAACTCCAACATTGAAAAAAGGAACAGTCTGGATATTGATATTCAGAATATCATGGGATCGCAGCGGAATACCGGGTTCGATAGGTTGGTGCTCAACCCTAACTAGAAATTTATCATTAGTATCCATTTGCAATGTGCAGTGAAGAAAAAAAGGTTGCTTTTTGTTGACTAAGGTAGATCTTACCTCTTACAATGTTGATTTTTATTATTTATTATTTACACGATTTATTTCTGTGGAGCCTGATGGAATAGGTTTACATGTGTATTTATCGTTTTGTGTTAGCATTTCATCCAAACTAGGAAGAGGAAGATAAATACCGGAAATAAAGCTCAAGTAGAGCGCTTAATGTTGAAGCAATTATCATTTATTCTTGCCACTTTCATTTTCGGCGTTGTAATGCATAGATCTTTGGTAATCTCCTTGTTTACTTTTCAATGATGTTCAGGAATGAAAGAAGGAGATGGGGGCGATGACGCGGGCTCAGGAAGATGGATTTCTCTTACAAAATTCGCAGCTGAGGGAAAAAAAAATTGAGATCATTTTCAAGCTCTTAGTTTTGAAGATTTCTGTATCTATCTACCTGTCTATGCATATATACATGTGCGTGATGTATTCTAATTTAACTCTCAAAAAAAAACATTTGCATTATGTAGCTCCGGAATTATTTCAAAAAGATACTGTAACAACAACTTTTTTGTTCTGTAAATATATCTATTGAGGCTTTTTAAAATTTCATATCTTTGTGAATTAACACTTTCTGTCTGTTATTTTTCTTTCAATATTTTCAGAACATCAAAGTTTCAAAGGGGTCAATTTTTGAGTCATGGAAATATGAATAGAAATTTTATTTTATCTGGGCATTCCTAAAGTTTCTGTGAATACTTTATCTGTGTCTTTTTGTCTGTAGAACATAGGACCTATTCACCTGACTCAAGTTCACATTTCCTGATACCTCTACACTTTATTTTTGTGTAAAGATTACCGGAATTAAGCATCAAGAGAATTCTCGGAGGGGTGGATACGCAATGAGTCAAAACTGGATCACCTTTTTTTTTGTCATTGAGATATATCGAGAAGTCTGATTTTTTTCAATGTTATTACAGGTACGGGCAGAGTGCATAATCGATACTACACAAGTAAGGCATTCGGAGAATGACGAATCCCCCAGTTAATCGAAGTGAAATACATTGTCAAATGCTAAAATATCTGTGATGATGACATAATACGCATGGCTCAAGCCTTTTTGAAGTGCAAAACTCTAGAGGGTTGCTTTCCATATTGTTAACACGATTTGTCGTTTGAAGCGTTGGTGCATTTCTCCGGGTTGATGCGCTGTACCCAGAACCACCGGCCTCTTTTTATTGGCCACACATTACGCTTTCCTTTCCTCCCTTCTTGTATTTCAGATGGAAATTCTTGTCTTTTTTTTCTCTATTGTCTATTCCCGTATAAATTTCCCCCATTATTTTTTTCAATTTATTTATTACTTTAGCTTCTACATACCTCTCCCTAGTTTCCGATTTAACTTCAGATAACTCCTCAACCAAGCTTCATTGGCACTACTTCACCACTTTGCACTTTTGCAGTGATTTCTGTTACATCTCTTAACCCACCTCTCTCCTTTTTCCCTATGCGACCGACGCTGCAGCGCTGTCATGCACCCACCGCTCAGAGCCTGGTAGCGAGTCCAGCGAGGGGCGTTTCTCGCGAGGGCCGCCCGAGTTCGCGCACGTCCCCACGTCTGGGGGTGAAACGACCCAGCTCTGACCTCCCGCATGTGGATCGCGCACAGGCGATAAAGGCCGCGAGGCTGTCGAGGCGTCGCCGCATCGACCCCTCGACCTATGCGGACTTCTCCGGCGCCGCCAAGCGCGCGGAAGGGGGACTGGGAAAGGCGCGCTTCCCTAACGCGCGCGCCCAGGAGGATCACGTAGTAATTGGAGACCCCACTGAGGCTATGATGCGCACAGCGCGGCGTACACCCTCTCGCGAAGCGACTTCTGGCGGCAACATTGACGGGACCCCTTCACCGCTGCCTGAAAAGCCCCACATCAGGGGTGACGAGAGGAGTTCGAAGGTCAGCGAGGTGCCCGGCTTTGCTACTCCCGAAGTCGGCTCACAGCATTCAATTGATCGGCGAAGACGCACGGGCAAAGCGCGAGTGCCGCACATTGAGCCGAAAACTGCCCTTTGGTGAGCAGATGAAGAGATGGTGTACCTTAGGAAAATCATAATACTGATAATTTTAAGAATAAACGACCACCACCGCGGCAGAAGTGGTCTCACTAGAGAGGTTCACCTTCGTGCGTGTGGAGTTTGCGGGAAGGGCAACTGAATAGGTCGATTCAGTGCCTTAAACGATGCTTTAATCACAATCAAGAGTATCGATGTTAATATATATATATATATATATATTAACATTTACTTGCTCTTTTTAAAAACGCCGTAATAGATTTTACATCAGATTTTTATTCCAATTCTTAGATTGTTTTGTACACACACGACATGTGTTTTCTTTCGATAAGTATTTTTGTACATCTGTTTTTATGAAGCAGTTCCATTTCTTTCTCGAAACGCTTCCAGCGTTCTTTTAAATTTATTCTTATTCATTTTGATATTCCCAATAACATTGTGGTTGTAGACTACTATATTTTTCCTTTTTCTCAGCTACACAAAATTAAATTTTATTTTCTCTGCGATTATTTCTTATTTCACACATATTTTTTAGTAATATTATTGCGTCTAAGCTAAGGTCAGAGCTCCGTTCAGCTTGGGCAGTACTTTAAGCTACCTAAATTAGCGCGAAAAATACAAGGAAATGAACCCCACTGACCTCTCGCAACCAACTGCAGAGCGCACCCTTTCTGAGGCTGCGGATACAGTATTAAACCCTAAGCAAAAGGAAAAACTTCATGAGTCACTCATTACTGAACAAATTGAGCAGTCTAAATATCTTCGAGCCCATAGCGAAATCACTGAGATAATCCAAATCGCTATATTCAGACTTCTTAAGGATCAGCCTGAAGATGCGGTGTTGTATTTATCTGATCTCTTTGCAAATAACGATCTAGAATTGATCGTGGAAAAGTCTCGAGCTGAACTTGAGGAGAGACATCGGAATGCGAGGCGCCGACCGTCGTCCCCGCCGCCTTGAAGACGAGTTTAAACCACATTCCTTTCTTTATATATATATATATATATGAATGAATGTAATATGAACAACAACTGCAAGCAGAAAGGAAAAACTGAAAGCATTATGTGTTGCTTCGAGTTCAACTCGGCTATTTGATGTAGACTACTTCTTCACATTCGAGAAGTTCGATAAATCGATACAACAAATAATGTGCATTCTGGGTAAGGCAGTGAGCCTGAACCGCTTAAACAGGGTTGAACCTTTTGGGACCTGTCCCCTCCTACTTCTCTATGGCCAATTTTCACTCCAACTTCTTATCCCACCCCCTTCAAAACCTCCCATACATAACCCAAACTCACACGGTGCCACCATACCAAAAAGAGTGCTGAGGACCATCTGAGACGTTGACCGCAAATGTACCTCCCGAAGCTACCTCAGTCGAAGCGGCGGAATCACTTCAGTTTTGATCGCTCGAAGCAGGATCTTTACACGACCACGATAATTACCGTTGTGATTCTGATCTCGGCCGTGCTCATCACGATAAGCAAAATGCGCGGGCGGGAGCGGCAATCGCAGTTCGAGCTCAGCCGCAAGCATCAGGACCGGCGGGTGGTGATTTTGGGCGCGGGCCTCGGCGGCTGCGCGTTGGCCGCGACGCTCTGCAATGCCGACCCCGAACTTCACGTGACCGTCGTCGAGCGGAGCCGGCGGCAGGTCTTTCAGGGCATTGTCCCCCTTGCCCACGTCGGGCATCGCAGCTACGACCTCAACACGACGGGCGGGGTGGATTTCTTGACCTCCCCCGTCACGTGGAATATCACGCGGCGGGCGGATATGGTGCTCGGCGAGGTCCTGAAGGTCCGGCCGGACTCGCAAGAGGTCATCGTCCGCGTGGAGACGGAAGGGCGGTTCGCGAACCCGAAAGGCGCCATCTCGAACAAGGAGACTGAGAATTCGTCGCCATGGTGGCGACGGCTCACGCGCGGATCGACGCCAATCACGCGAAACTCGGACGGGACCATTTTCCTCCCGGATGGGTGTGTGTCCTACCCCTATGACGTCCTTGTGGTCGCCTCGGGGGCTCAACGCGATTTGGGACCGCTGAAGAACTCCCTGAGTATCGAGAGTTTGGATTCCTATCGCATTGCGGTGAACCCTGGCGTAACACGGGACTCCCTCGTTCACTTGTTTAAAGGAAATGTGCTCCACATTAAAGTCCCCCCCGCTTCTTTTGTCAGTCAAATCGAAGCGATCCGAAAGAAGCTGCTACCTCCAGCGATCCGTGTTAGCGAAGAGGAACTGAAGGCGGTCTCTAGGGTGAATCTCGAAAAAGATGATTATTTCCCACTCTTAGCCACACTCACAGAGAAGGCCAGCACCGACGAGACTCATGGGAATGCGGCCCCCACGCCATCCATCACCACAAACTCCTTTCTCAAGGCATGGTGCTCTTGCAAGCGTCAAACCCATGCGGCCGCATTGTCGTCCGAGTCGAATCCCGATGAGTCTCCATCACCGAATTTTGCCCCGTATATGCATTACGCCGCTCGACAACATGAAAGCACTTTTGTTTCTTCAACCAACCTTATATGGAAGTTCTTAGAAGATTTTTCAAAATTCAGTTTTTGCACTCTCTACACCATCGTGGCCGATGCGGAACCGATGGGTTCCGCGCCGGACTCAGTTAATAAGATCATTCGAGACCATTGGTTGAGGATGCAGAAGAAAAGTTACCGCGTGTTGAGGCCAACATCGGTTTCCAATGATCTGGAAAATGGCACGATGCCTGAAAAGACCTTGGCGGAGCAGCGTTTCTTTTTCTTATCTCACATCTACCCCATTAATATTGACTTGTTAAAGAATGAAGTGACTTTGTACAACTACGCCTACAATGCGCTGATTTCGCTTCCGTATGGGTTGATACTTTTGGATCTTCCGGTGCACGCCCCGAGCTTTATCCGCGAAAGCGGTCTTCACCGAACGCACTACGCAAAGGAACACGTGCCCTCTTTCCTAAGTACCGGTTGGTGGCATGCCGTGGCGTCGAAGATGGCAAATCATGCGGACCACCCCAACGCCTTGGAGTGGATGAAAAAGGTGCGGAGGATGCCCGCCGTGCGGGATTGTTTTGGCGATGAGGAGGGCTTTATGGACGTGTTCCCCGATACCCTTCAGCATTGCCGCTATGAGAACATTTTCGCCCTCGGGGATGCTGCGGGGCTCCCGACGATGAAGAGCTACGGCTCCACCCTCGCGCAGGTTCCCGTCGTCCTGCACAACATCCTGCAGGTGATTCACAAGCAGAAGATTCTTCAACGCCTCGCCGAGGTCGAAATGAAAAATGAATTGGGGACTTCCCGCGGTGGTGTAAAGTCAAGCGCATTGGCGCTCACACCACACGTGGAGTCTCAAGGGACTCCTCCCGGGGGAATTCAAATCCAGGGGAATATCCCCGAGGCGAACGCACGCTACGACGGGTACACTTCTTTTCACCTTGCCATGTCCATTTGGAGGGCGATGTGGCCGGAGATGAAATACAATCGCTCGCAGATTGATGCTTTCAAGGTTTTTCACCAAGCCATCGGCACCGGATCTAGGACGAAAAAGAATAAAGGGAAACTACCCTTCATGGGAAATGAGGATCCTTTTTGGGTTGGAAGTCGGCCCCTCAAATACTGTAATTACCATATTTGGGATAATCTTGCATGGAAAGATCACCGCGGCTTTTTAAACGCGCTGTTCTATCAGTCATTTCTTTATGAAATTCTGTTCTTTTTTATGTTAACTTCAGGTGCCTGGTATCCTCCAGGATGGTTTTTCGTGCCCAGATTTTCTCCTGTTGATGGCTCCATCGAACCTACCCGATCGAAGTTTGATTGGTTGTAGCGATTTTCAATGCTCATGCTTATATTGACCGATATGTAATTTTGAATGCAGAGAGAAAATCTGCTCAATTGGGAGTAGTTTGACTCCCATATCCTATTGCTTTCCGTGTTTCCACAGAATGCACTCACACATCCACTCAAACACAAATATATATATATATATTACAAGTATCGAACTCATTTTGATAATTCAAATCCAAAATATTTTCCAATGCTGATGGATAAAAGTTTTATATCAATCTTCCTTATACATGTGTTCGAATTCCTATCACATTACACTTTTTAGCGTTTTCTTTTTTTTTTTATCATAGGTATGTACGGCCTTTTGGTTGATTGATTGATTTCTAATGGATTCACACAACAAAGCGATCACAAAATGCCTAACTAATGCAATGAGATTAGAAAATGAAAAGCAACTTCAGAGTGCTGAGGCGAGCTACACGCGCGCGATTCTGATCTTAAAAAGCGCCCTTCAAGATACCTCGCTTTCCTCGGACGCGCACAACGCGGTAAAGCAATCCCTGAGCGATATCGCGAAGCGCATCCAAAAGCTGCGCTCTCTCAGCCGCGAATCCCCCACCCTTCCGAGCCCCCCAACAACGCCGATTCCCCCAACATCACGACCTTCGGTGGTCCCGGGGGCCGACGCCCCGCCGTCCTCGGCGCGGCTCCACAAGCCGGACGACGAATACCTCAATTTCCTCAACGCCCCCGCGTTCAAGGAGACCTGGGCCGAGCGGACGGGGTGGACCTCCGGGGGCGCCTCGCCTTCCCACACAAAAGCGGCGTTGAATGAGCGCGCCATCACCCCCCCTGGGGCCTCCCCGCCATCCTCCAAGGCCTTCCAGGCGAGACGTCCCGGGGGTTCGCGAAGTCCGGACTGGGGCTGGCGGGCGATTGACCTTTCCGCGAGTTTATGCCGCCAGGGTGAGCTCAAACGCGCCGTTGATGTGCTCCAGCAGGCCTGTTCGATCCGCCAAACCGGCCGCGCGAAGTGTCGCCATCTCGACGCGGTCAAGGCTGTTCTGAGGGAGATGCGGGAAAAATACTACGCCACATACCCGCCGAGGGTTCTGCAGGATAATCCGATTTTGCCCGACGAGCTTAAGCTCCTACGCGGCAGCGGCCTCACTTCGACCATCCGCCTCCCCTGCTGGGACGACCTCGACGAAGGCTATGGGGCGGAAAACATGTTTATGCCCTGCGAGGGGGTGTGGGAGGATCCATGGACCCCCCAGCTTAGCCAAACGCAAAAACAAAAGGGCGCGCGGCTGCTTCACCTTTGCGATCTTTACCCCGACCCGGCGAATCTCGCGATTCTTTGCCAGGCCGACCCCCTCGGCGTGACCCAGACGGTGGTGGGGGACTGCTCCATGGTCTGCAGCCTCATTATCTGCGCGAGCTACCAGAAACGATTCCCCAACGCAAAAATCATTAGTAATGTGATTTACCCGCAGGACCAAACGCGGACCCCGATAATTAATCCGAAAGGAAAGTACGCCGTCAAGATGTTGATTAACGGCATCACACGGCTCGTGACGATCGACGACCGGCTGCCGGCTAATCCTCATTCCAAAGACCTGCTGTGCACCTACAGTCAAGATCGCCGCGAGCTGTGGGTTTCGCTGATGGAGAAGGCCTTTGTAAAAGTCTTCGGCGGGAGCTACGAGTTCCCAGGAAGCACCAGCGCGAGCGATCTTTACATGCTCTCCGGATGGCTGCCCGACTCGCTGAGTTTTGCCGCGAAAGAGTTCAATCCGGAGCTGCAGTGGAAACGCCTCCACCACGGCTTCGCCACGGGGGCCGTGTTGATTACTTTGATGACGCCAACCACCATTGCCTCCGTGGGTGAGCAGGCGATACCGCTTACCCCGGACCACGCGTATGCGGTTTTGGCTATTTGCGAGGTCCACGGGCTCCGAATTCTACAGCTGCGCAATCCTTGGTCCCGCACGACCTGGAAGGGCGCACTTTCCCTCGGGGATCCGAGCGACCTTGCCGCGGCGGTCCATAAGACCTTCGGCTATACTACCGACCTGGCGAATCGGGGGGTGTTTTTGATGAAATGGGAAGATGCGATTCGGCATTTCGACGGCGCCTCACTGAGCTGGAATCCGTATTTGTTGTATCGCACCCCGGAAGGGTTGTCGTGGAGGCCGACCCGCCTTGCCTGCCATGGGACCTATTCCTACACCACGAGCATTGCGGATATGCCACAGCTCCACCTTCGCGTGCTCCACGCCCCAAAGCCCACCCGCATGCACCTTGTTTTTTCCCGCCATATCACCGCGGTGGGAGAGTTTGGACGGCAATTTGATCAAAATCAACCCCAGGACGCGCTTTTTGTATCGCTGAAGGTGTTTAATCTGACCTCCTACCCTTCCGTCGCGCAATCCATCGGGGGGCGCTGCCGGCTTGGCCGGTGTAATGGCCGCCGACTCTGCAGCATGTCGGATGTTTCGACTTATTTGGCGCCGTTGAACACTCCCATTTATCGAAATTCCTTCGCGCACACCACGAGTTTGGATTGCCCGGAGGGGACGACGGATTTGGTGGTGGTAGTGGGACTCCAACCTTCCGCGCGGAAGGCGCCGTTTAACTTTACCGTGACCTTGCATACCCAACTTCCGCAGCTCCGCCCGCCGATGTCCTCTACCACCACGGCCAATAAACCGGGATATTTGGGGTTAAACAACGGCGAAAAGGCGGAGGGGTCGGGGGTTTGTATGCATTGGATTCCCAAAGTCAGCCTCCCATACACTGCGTCGGTGAACGGGGCATGGGTGAAGGGAAAAAGTTGTGGGGGCCGCAGCGACTTGTCGACTTTTGTGTATAACCCGCAATACACTTTTAGGCTTTTTAAACCCGCATTCTTCTCGGCCCGGCTTGCCGTTTCCGAGTGTGCGGAGTCGTGTGGGATTTGTGTAGTCCGGCTTCGGTGCGTTTCGTCCTCTGAGAAGCCTCTCACCTCGTTTGGTTCTCGTGTTGGCAACCTCAGGACTGAGGTTGACCTTGTGTTGAAGTCGAAACTCTATGCGATAGGGGGTGCGTTAATAGACAGCGCCCTCCCCCAAACCTTCTCCTACGATCCCTATAACCTGCTCCGAGATCCTGCCGCTAAACCGTTGACTAAACTGTGGGTTGAGATCAAATACGCCCACCTATCTTATCCTCGACACCAGTTTTATATACCTAACCTGGACGAGAACGACGAAATCGGCATGATTTTTATTCACGCTATTAAAAGTGGGTTTGGATTATTGCCTTCAAACTCTGAGGTATTTATACGAAATCACAGGTTTGATCACACGAAGCATATGAAGGAGATGCTGGCGCTCGATCAGGGTCTGGTATCAAGTTCGAAAGACGATAATACCAAAAATTCCACCCTGGAGGTATGTCTAAAGGTCAATACCGAGCCCATGTATGTCGACCTGACAACCGAAGAAGATCCTTTGATGGACACACTTATGAATATCGTGCGCGATATCATCCAGGATTCCACCAAATCGGCAAACCATCTCCCATCACTAAGTGCCCTTTCCCAAGAAGCTAGCGGCCAATCGTCTAAAAATCGAGTTCCCCTTCAGTTGATTGGTGCCTTTCTGACCGATTTTATTAGGCATCTCAGCCCTAAAGTGCCGAAAAGGCAGGCTGATTCGGATTCTCTATCCCCTTTGCCGGCGGGGGAATACACGCTTATCCCATCCTTATGGAAAAAAGGCGTTCCCGGGGTTTTTAATATCACCGTCGAGTCGACGGAGCCTGTGAGTTTGAAGCCAATCCCACCGGAGGGCGATGGCCTTATCGAGCGTTCCCTAAGTGGGAGGCTGCTTTTCTCTGGAAAAGCCCTTGACAGCCGCTTTGAGGTTCCTTTTCAGCTTTTGATTGATGATATTTACTTCCAAAACAGCACGATAAGTCTTTCTCTAGTGATGCGGGGGGTCTTTACTTGTCGTCTTTTGTTATTAGAGGAGGCGGAGAATGCTGAAGATGCCGCGGATACTTCTTCCTTCTCCACCCTTACCTGGGCGAATGTTAGCCTATTCGTTCCGAACAAGACGCGGAAGATGGATTTGCTTTCCACCTCTGGACCTTACGATTCCCTTGGTATTGTTATTCCTCCAATTATGCTGGAGGCAAGGACAAACTATTCTCTAGTGATAAGTTCTTCTAAGCCTTCTACTTGCAAGTACATTTTACGTATATACACAAGCGTTCCCTGTACTACAAGTTTCCAGAAACAGTAGAAATCACTATTAACCAAAAGGGGGAGGAGGGAGGGGTGCAATAAATGCTAAGTACAGAAAACCTCGTGTTTTTGGTGATACTAAATTATTGTCTATATATATTTAGTCATTAATTTGCTTCCTCAACTTTTATTATTTTAATTGTCTGTTTGGACGCCGTATCAACTTGTATCATAGTTTTTTTTTTATCTCAAAAGGGTTACATGCGCGTTCTGTATCCTTTTATACTACGATTAATTTCTATTATATATTTATATATCTATATCTATAATATTTATTTGGTGGGTATTATTTTCTTCTTCCCTCAAGATTGAGCACTCTGTGCGTCTTAGGTTAGCAACCATCATAAAGGCGTGAATGATTAACGGAGTGATAAGGTGTCCTTTGGTTGATGGATAAGCAAACTTCAAGGGTAGGATCGGATACCGACATTAATTTTTTAGCACATTATAACGAGCATGTGTTTATTTTTTCTAGCGCCGGAAAGCCCATCTTTACGCGTTATGGCGATGAGTCCTCACTCAGCGCGCTCTTCGGTCTATTGCAGGTTCTTGTGCAGGCTCGGCGATGTTCTTCCTCGTCGTCCATAGAGACCCCCGCTTCCGACCTTATCCGTCGAATCACGTTTGCAAATTCGAGGTTTTGGATGGGATCCCAAAGAGATCCCCAATCCAGGGATTTATATCTCTATTTTAGCATCCGAGAGGAGCTTACCTACGTCCTGTCGACCCACAACGATAGCTTTTCCTTCTGCTCAGGGATACTGGAGTATGTGCATTTATTTATGTTAAGCGTGGCGCCCAAGGTCAACGTCCGGCTACGGGCAAATCCAAGTTATGATGCCCGCCGATTGTACGCCACGGCGGATTTTGCCATTTTGCGCGATCTTATCAACAACTTACAAAGCAGCTTTTCCTTTCATTTGGGTGCGGTGCCTTCCGTAAATGTGTTTTACCGCTCTGCGAGCGACGCCGATGCGCTTCGCGCAGTCCGACCCTTTTTCTCCGATCTCCAAAAAGAAGTTGAGAAGGAGCGGATGACAAATCCGAGCTTTATTCTTTCGCTTTTCCTCCTCAGAGGGCGTCTTCTTTTTTCTTGCGTGGCGGATAACAGCCCCGCGAGGGAAATTACGCCGCAGGACGTGCTCTTGCTCATGCATTTCGCACTTTCAATTCGGTATCGTCAGCAGGGGGGGGAGATTTGGGTGCCGTTCTGCTTACCGGGGTTTAATCCTCAAAATTACGTATGGTGCTATAGCGGCTGCCCGTTAGATACCCAACGCAATGCAACCCCGAGTCCGATGGAAATTTCAAGTAATAATCCTCCTCTCCCGGACGATCCACCAACCAGGCTGGATTGGATGAAGGACATACTTTTTATCCAAATTTCAGTCTCCGAGAATGATTTTACCCGCTTATCGAATCGCGCGAGTTGTATAACGCAAATTTTGTTGGGTGGTGCGCATCAAAAGGTGCCACGATCGGCCTCTTCGTTGGCGGTATATCGTCATTCCACCCCACCTTGTTTGAAGCGGTTTTTTCTTATTTCCTTACATTCCGGGGCTCAAACTCCTGCGAAAGTGCGAAGCACTTCAGGAAAAGGCCTCTCGGAGCTCTCTCTGTCTCATCTTTTTCTTTTAAATCAATATCCTACGACGTGTGATCTTGATTCCTCAGCGGATGATCTTAGGGTAATTCTGCGGGTGCGGGAGGAGTGGGGCTTCCTAGATAAAGACTTTAAGGTAGAAAACTATCCAAATGTCATCTCGTTGCCATCCCATGAACCTCACCAGCCTGATTTATTCGTCGCGTGTACTGAAAAACGCTCCGTTGTTTTACTTTCGCACCCATCGGTCTCACTACTCTCTCAGCTTTGCCAATATCGAGTTCATCCTGCGGTGGCTTCGCTTCGCGGCCGGGAGGGTGAGCCACAAAATAGAAGCTGTCCGATTAGCGAACTTCTTTCTTCCTTTCATTTTTCAAACTTCGTGAGTGGTGTGGAAAACGAGGTGAAAGAGGTGGTGGTGGTATTCTTGCCGCATACGTCAGTTGAGTTGATGATTTACTGGACGGTTCGGCTGCTAAATCGATGGGTCACCGAAACCGGAAAGCCGAGAACTATCGGATAAGGTGTAAATGAGGATTCAAGAGGATGGGACAACTTAGGTTGGATTGACAATATATATATATATATATATATGGATTTGTATTGCTGCATTCACTATTTTTCTATTCTTACTTTTTTTCGGAGGCGAGGGGGAAAGGAGGCGCACACATTTTCTGACTTCCCGCTTCCCCGTGCTACACACTCAAGTTTACACCTCCACGCCACGGTAAATCCACCACCACCACCACCTGCATGGGCCAAGGGCCACTAATCTGTTACAATATGGGTTCTCACCTGAGCTCCTTTTTCCCTTTATTTTCCCTTTGGTTTTCCCTTATTTTTCTTGGGTTATTTTCCCGTAGGTTAAGGCAAGTAGACGTGTAACGGAGAAAAGGGGAGGTGTCTAACGGAGAAACCGGAAGGTCGGGCGACGTGACACCAACCAATGTTCGCGAAGAAGACGAACGCCAGGCGAATCGCCATGGCCGCGGTGGAGGCCGCTCATAAGCGGTCTCGCCTTCCGAAGGCGGGCAAAGCCCCCGCTGGGTCCTCCGCCGTCGCATCGAAAGGGGATTGGCCCCATGAGTCGGCGTTGGACGATCTATCGGGCGGGGACCCTTCCACGGCGCTCCTGCGCTCTATCGGGGAGAACCTCGATACTCGTTTGCAGGAGATCGCCCCCGATGAGGACCTCGATGCCGACCTCTTTGAGGAAAAACGACATCAGTTGATGGAGGAGGCCAGACTCGCGGCCGGGACGCAGCAACGGGTCGTTTCGAAGACCATCGCGGCCTACCTGTCGAAGATCCCTCCCGGCCTGAAGGAAAACGAAAACGATAAGGAAGGCGCGCAGCTGCGTATGTTACGGGTCCATCACAACTGCAATGCGATCACGGCAGTGGCGATGCTCGGGGAGGAACTTATTGTGTTGGGTGATAAGTCTGGCAAAGTCTACATCGCCGATTTAACAACCAACGGTGAGGGCGAAGGGCGGGGGAGGACAGACAGGGCGGGGGGCAAGTTTTTATTAGAGCCCACCCTCGCCTCCGCGGTGGTGTCCGTCGCGGTGAGCGACACCCGCGCGAATCGCCCGACCGCCCGCGATCTCTATGAGAAGACAACGGTTGATCGGAGTTGCACCTCCTACACGGCGGCCGGGGCAGCGGATGGGAGCATTAGCATCTGGGAGACCTCCACGCGGCGGCATAAAGGGCTGCTTTTGATGCACCGTCGGGCGGTCACCGGGCTCAGCTTTCGCCTCTCCAGCGCGGCGCTGTACTCAGGGAGCGAGGACGGGACGCTGCGGGTGTGGAACGTGGAGGGGATGAGCTGCGCCGACGTCCTTTTCGGCCACGAGGGCGCCGTCCACGGCCTGCACGGCCTTCGCCGGGAGACCTGCGCGACGGTGGGGGGGGACCGCACGATGCGCTTCTGGCGAATCGACGCGGCGACGCAGCAGAGTTATCAATACCTCCGGCCCCCCCCTGGCGAGCCCGCAGGGGGGCCGTCTGGCTCTCGCGCGGAGCTGGCAGTCGGGATGGAGACCACCACGATGCTAAACGAGCGGCTCATCGTCGTGGGCGCGACAGATGGCTCGTTGGTCGTCTTCGACGTCAATCGTCGGCGCCCCCTGGCGGTGGTGGAGGCCGCCCACGGCTACGACTCCCTCGCGGACGGGACCGGGATCGAAAACACAGCGTTCGGCTTCCTCGAGGAGACGAAGAAAACGGAGACGGATGCGCGGAGTCCTCATCGACGCATTCCAAATCCGATTTCCGCCGTCGCGGTGGTACCCTACGCGGACATAGTGGCTTCAGCGAGCTATGATGGGGTCGTCCGGCTGTGGAGCTTTTTAAGTGCGATGGATTCGTCGTCCTCCCCGGCCACGGATGGCGTGCACTCCGCCACCCAAGGAAACCCTGGAAAGACAAGCCAAGTGACGCAGCTGGTTTGCATTGGTGAGATTCCAATTCGCGCCCTCGTGACCTCGATGCAGTTTTCGATGGACGGCGATCTTTTAAGCATCGCGTGTAGTAAAGAATGCCGTCGAGGACGGTGGTATGTACAGAAAAGCGCGCTGAACTCCGTGTGTGTGGTACCCTTGACAGAAAAAGGGGCTATAAGTGTACTTCGCGGGATGCCGCACGCGATTGAGCACGTTCCTGCGCTTTTATACCACTATGATGAAGACAAAGGGGCGAACGAGGCAGAAAGTGAAGGAAAAAACAGCGATGATGATGATGAGTTGAAAAAAGTTCTTCCGAAACGACGCGAGCTGATTTCAGAGATGCAGGAAAACGACGAGGACGAAGAGAAGGAGGAAGACGCTTCGAACTGGGGTAATAGTAATGAAGAAGAGGATGACTTCTTCACAGTAGGTGAAGACGGGCAGCTCGTGCTGAACCGCCCCGAAGAACCCGATAATTCACAGGAAGACTTAGAGGCGAAAGGAGGTAAATCCCTCAAAAAGAAAGCCGGTAGTAAGCTCTTAGCAAAGAAAGGAAAAGCCGTTGTTACGAAAAAGCAGAAGATTAAAACGAAATCGACTAGAAATGGCCCACTTTTGCAGCATCCAGCAAAAAAACTAAAGAAGTTACGCAGGACGAAGTGAAAAAAAAACTTGGAATTGGGACTTTAAGGTTGCTGTGTATTGTATTGCTGTTGTTTTCTTTTAGCCTTTCAATGTATGCAGCTGCATTCCCAAGATGTCACTTTGAATGTTGAAGTTTATAATGATCTAAGCACCTGCCATAGCGAAATCAAACAAACCCGATCTGGAATGAGTTGTAAAAAAAATGAAGATAAAAAGGAAGAAAGCACCAGACTTGCAAAACATTTTCCATCCCGTTGGCATCCCCATACATACGTTTAAGCAGAATATTTAATGACATCGTAACGTATAAAGCGAATCTAAGATAACATTTAACTTAAAATCGAATTGTGATTCCTAAAAACAACACATTCAAACGAAAAACTTTTCTTTTGCTTTAAGCAGATGCCCTACGGGGAATACTCGTAGCATCTGAACTGAATCTATCATTGAACCTTTTTATGTGAATATGATGTAAACTTTTTCTTTTTCCCCACCTTTAATTACGTACTTTTCTCCCTTTTAGGGTACAACATACAGAACATGGAAGGATGGATGCAACTTCACGGCTAATAAATAACACGAGCTCGGCTCGTGGTGTTGAGCATTCTGCCGTAAAGACGCAAACTACTAATTTCGTAGATCCTTCTAATCTTATGCATCAAACCGTTGAGGAGGATCCAAACAATCTTGATAAAACAATGACCATTCTTCCAAATGGGGAATCGGCAAAGGTAGCCAGCCCTAACGTCAATCCAAGCCCGTCTTCTTCTCCTCTTGAACCTATTATTCAAGGGGCCGTTCAGTACAAATATTATCGCGTTCCTGCAAGCCTCAAGGCACTTCGGCCGAAGCGCAAGGTCGCCATTGTTTTTGGTTATATTGGCGAGAAATACTGCGGATTGCAGTGGAATCATCAGCCAAACTATCCCACAATTGAGGAGGCGCTTTTAAAAGCGATGTTTGAGTGCGATTTGATAAGTTTGGAGAACTTTTCAAGTTCGAAGGTCCAGCAACTTATCGGGTTTGAGCGGGCGAGCCGTACGGATAAGGGCGTACATGCCTTGCGGAATGTGGTTTCAGCGAATATTACATTGCCCTATAACGCCGCCTATGCTGCAGTGTGGGAGAGGGAAAAGACAGGAACGAACCCCTTAGAAATTAATAATAAAAATAATAATAATAATGGCAATGATTGCGTGATAAATCGCAAAGATGAGGGAAGCTCTAGTAAAGCGGCATTGTCTCTTGGCGATTCCTCATCACCCTCGCAGGAGGGGGTGAATCGCAACCTGGGAACGAAGGAAGTAAACACAACAATCGCTCTCTCCGACGAAGTGGCCAACAACGACGATAATGATGATTTAAAATACAGCTATGAAGAGGCGAAACGCTTACTTAACATGGCTCTTCCGTCTGATATTGTAGTTTATGATGTGGTTCCAGTCACCCGAAGCTTTAATGCCTATCTTTGCTGTGGAGGGCGGTGCTATGAGTATTATTTACCAACATTCGCTCTCATGCCGCGTGAGCTCTTCGTTTCACGATTTTTTCCCGCATCTCTAGCCTCTTCTTACCCTTCTGAAAATGACGCCGATGTCACCTTGTGTTTTCAAAAATACGAATCAAGAAACCTAGAAGGGACTGAAGAGGAGGAAGGAAATAGTGATTCGGTTTCTTACAAACGGCGAGGACACTTTCCAATGCGAAAGGGCAAACGAAGGCGTCTTTCCGCGCTAGACAAAGATCAGCCATCACCAACAGAGGATGGAAAATGTGAAGAACCAAACGAAGACGTGACTACAGAAGCAGGCAAAGATAAAAAGGATTCCGATGAACTTCTTACACCAAACGCGGCGATCGGCGCCGAAACCAATAAAGAAAACAACGAGCCAGGGGAAAAGGAAGTCGACGCGGCGGATTCTTCTGCGATGATGGAATCGATGCTGCTTTTTCGTTCGATCCCGCCTGATATGATGCGCGAAGTCGCCGCGAACTATCGTCTTTCCCACGAGCAGCTCCAACACGTGCGGGATCTTTTCCGGGGTTATGAAGGGACCCATCCTTTCCACAACTTCACCCCTGGCGGCCGCCGCGGTGACCCCTCCTGCCATCGTTTTATTCAACAAATCAACGTCAGCGAGCCTTTTATCGTCCACCCGAAGGATAAGATCGTGGAATCGCTGGAGACGTGGACGCCTTCGCGCTTTTTTTCCCCAGACGAGGCGATTGCGGAGGCCTACCGCGCGCGCTGGGCGGCCGTCAAGGACGAAAAAAACGAGCGGAGGGAGCCCAAAGAGGAAAAAGAGGACAATTTAAATGAAATCCAACGTGTAGAGAGGCTCCGGCGGGAGGTCTTGGAGCATATCTGCTCAAACTATGGTGAGGCCGGACTGGAGGTGGTTCGCATCGAAATTATCGGGCAGAGTTTTATGCTCAACCAAATCCGAAAGATGATCGGTGCGGTGATCGCGATGCTCGCGGCGGGTCTTCCGGCCTCCTTTTTAGAAGAAAAACTCCTTCAAAAGCATGCGACGCGACGCTATGGGATCCCGATGGCCCCCGCGAATGGGCTGCTTTTATCTTCGCTGGAGTTCAACCGCTATAATTATCGCCTCGAGCGAATTCAAAAAGACGGGGGGAACGCGAAGGACAAGCGATGTTTGGAGGTTGAAAAGGTCCCGGCGGAGGAAGTTTCCCAACAGCGCGAGCGGACGATGGCGGTGATGCTGCGAAATGAAATGGCAAACGATATTATGGGAAAGTGGATGCGCTCCCTGCGCTGTGTATTGCGCATAGTGTGGGGGATCGAGATGCCGTAAACGAGTAATTGAGATGAATCCCTCTTTTTAACCTTGGCTGTTTAACATAATATTATTTCTAATTGCCTGAATACTAGTTGATCCCAAGGCTTAAATAGGGCTTGTGTCACTTATAATGCAGTTCAATGGTTCACTAAATTTCACGACTACAGATTTTGCCGATTTATGCTTTTCCGAATGGGATCCTATGATTCTCTTCTTCTTCTTCTTTTTCCCTTACTTAGGATCCTTATTCTTTCATCCCGCATTTTTTCCCCCTTTTCCCATCTTTCAACACTTCATTACGCGCCTTCGTGTTGGCCACCACGGGTGTGACTTTCCTGTCAAACCCTACCTTGTCTCATCGAAAGGACCACCGACTCCTCACCTATTTGAGGTCCCCGTTCTTTCCTGTCAAACGTCAACGTCCTTTGGGCCCCCTTTGGCAGTTTCCCATTCCTGTTACAAGTACTGCCGATCTCTATTATCTACCCCCTCTTTTCTTGTGTTAGCAGCACAGTTCCCCATCCCTGTTACAAGTAGTGCCAACACCTATTAACTACCTTCCTCTTTTCCTGTGTTTGTGACACAGTTCCCCAGCTCAGACAGGATTCCCTTTTTGAAACATCTCCTTGGGGGGTTCCTTCGAGTGGGATGATTCATGCTGTCTCCGCCGTTGGCAAGGTCGCGTATCGCGCGGCTGCGCGGACGGGCCTTGCCGCAGGGGAGGATAAACCCCCTTACCCCTGCGCCCTCCCCCTCCGAGTGGTGGAGGGGCCCGACGACAACGCGAAGCTTCGCGAGGTTGCCGGGGCCATCTTCGACGCTGCGCGGGACCTCCTCCATAGCCCTGCCCACGTCTGGCGCCGAGTCGCCTTCACCGACCCCGACGGCGAGGATCTTTTTCTCCAGACAAAACCTCCCATCGGAGCGTATAACTTTGCACGGGCCTCGATGAGTTTCCGCGGGGCGACCCCTGCACTCTTTCTTGACACTGTCCACGGCGATCGCTTCGACTTCCGGCAGGAGTACAGCTCTGAGCTGGTCGGCTTCGACATCCTCGCGAGGCCGACGCCAGAGATAACCATTCAATATCAGGAATACCGCGCCCCGCCTCCAATTCGCAATCGGTATCTTATCTACCTTGTGGAAAAGCGCTATTTGGCTGAAGAAGATACCTGGTACGTTTATGGCTGCTCGATCGACTACCCATCGTACAAGGTCACCTCTAATGCTGTGTCCTCGATCTGCATGTGGACTTGGGAGCTCTCACAGGTGGGGCATAATACAATTGCGACCTACGCTTCGTGCATGAGCCCAAATGCCTGGGTGCCTCCCTTCATTATTAACTGGATGAAGAGTGCGATCGGCAAGGAGTTGGTCGCCATTCGGAGATTTCTATATCGCCAAAGACCGCAGCCACAATCGGGCATTTCAACCCAACCTCAGGAAAATCTTGTGGAGGTGAATAGCAATAAAAAGGAGGAAGAACGCGTCACCGATGATTCTAGCTCCGATCGCGAGGCTAATTGCCAGATCCTTACTGATAATTCAACACTAAAAATGAGCGAATTAGACAATTCTGAGGACGATAGTCAGTTCAAGGATAATCCTCTTCAAGAAGACGCGTTCTTCTGGCGACATTTGGAGGAGAGCGAGGAGCTTCAGTTATTGTAAACAATCAATTTATGTTGATAAAATTTGTGGCTATTTTTATAGTTAACTGAATGAAAGTATAATATTTTTATACCCAAGTGATTGTCTTTTTTATTTATAATATTTTTATCTATTTAATTTGTTGCTTTCTATAGATGTTAAAATAATGTGTATACCTTTGTGTTAACACGGCTATTTTAAAACACATGAACTTCTATTCTTGAAGTTTAATCCCAAATACCATAAGGTGCCATTAGACAGCAATTTCAGTCAAAGGATTCTATGCGTTTCTGTTTTTATATCAAAAATTAAATCGTAGTATGTGTTTACTACTCCGACATTTTATTAGTTGCCTATATGAATGAATGAATGAATAAATAAATAAATATATTTATTTATTTATTTACATATGTATGTATCCCAAAATTTTACTAGTGCATTGCTATATTACTTCTTAAGGTGTTTAGTTCCACCTTCCATTTTCCGATCTAAAAGTGCACTGATAATCATTCTTACATTACTGGATCCTTATATTTGTTTGGTTTGCTTTCATCAAATAAATAACTAAATTGCATTTCATAGGACCAATGGTAATTTAAAATACAAGTAAATTTAGTAAAAACTGAAATATTTCCTGTGTTTTGAGTGGGGAAAGTTATAGTGTTTATATTTCAAACCAATATTTACCTCCCACCATAATTGTAGGTATTCTGTGGATTTTTACCCATCTTTTGAGGTTTTATGTATTCAGCTTCTTTTCCTTTAAGGATGAAAGCTTTATCATACTGAAATTCCTTGTTTGTGATCTTTCCTTAATTTTTGGATTTCCATTCTGCGGCTTACCTATTTTGTTACCCTATTATGATTGTATAGCATCGACAACTTTTTGTCTTTCCTGATTCGCTCTAGTGGTGGATCTCTAGAGTTTTATGTCATACTCTCCATACATTTCGAATGCACTAATTTACATGCTATATATGACGATTAAAGTATTTTTCCTACTACTTTTTTTTATAAGGATATATCGATAAATATTAATAAGTTGCCAAAGCAGAATCATCATACCAGAATACTACCATTTTTTTAGGTTATTCTAGGATTTTCTCTTTGTTTGAGATGGCTGATATTGCAAAAGCGATTGTATTCACGTCTTCCAAACACGCCGTGGATTCTCTTGAAAATACCCAAGCCGTAGTTGGACCTTCCCGGGATTTTAGCAATGCGGCGCACATTTTATCCTATTACAAAACCCTTGGCTTTCAGGCGACCCATTTTGCCCAGGCCTGCGAGATTACGCAGCGCATGTTCGAGCCGCAGCCCCCTTCCAAAAACTATATTTTTAAAGAGGGAGAGTTCGTCGAGTCCTGCCTGGAAACCTCTTCTCCTGAAGAAGCGGAGGGAAAAAATATTTCGCAGGCCCATTCAGGGACGTTGTCTTCTTCGGAAATTCACATTTACCCCACCATTTTTCTAGGAATGACGGCAAATTTGCTGGGAACGGGCTGTCGGGAGGCTTTGCAGTTTCTCCTTCAGGAGGGCGTTAAACCACGCGCGAAAAATGGTAAAGCGGTGGAATGTTCAGAAGACATCGACCCGAATAATGCGATCGATTTTAAATCACTTCGGCGAATACCGTACAAAGAGCTCATAACGAACCTACGCAATGATCGCGGGGAGGAGGACCTCGAGGGATTAAAAGAACGCATCTCGGAAGCGGATCAGAAGGCCGCGGGATCTTGCCGTATGGACTCTTCTTTTTATTCTTCTTCGGCGGCAGAGCAGCCGTTGAATTATAGTTTTCTCTCCGCGATCGTTGTGAGTGGTGGCGGGATGGAGCATGATCTACGCCGCGCGTGTGAGGCCTACCGTATCACCGAGTACGTTAGCGAAGAAATTTCCAATAAACGAAGTCGACCTAAAGAAGGCGCTCGATGTAGAACCGCGATGAGTTCCAGTGGTAAATTTGGAAACATCATTTATGGCGTGCCGTCGAGCGATCCAGGGGCGAAAGACGTGGAAAAGGATTATTCCGAGATCCGAAGGGTCTCACTTTTTGACGTGCTCATGCGGAAGTTCATCGCAGCGCTCCTCGCACGGCAGGAAAGGCTCCAAAAAGAAACGAATACCATATCCTCAAACCCTAATACCCTCTGCGCGATCACTCCGAGCGAGATATGGGCGCTTGCAGGGATTTGGTTGGAGGATCTCATGGAGGACGCCCTTTTGGAGGTTGCCAAACGCACAATCTCAACCACAAATCCGGAAAACAAGGCGGATTCCGAATTATGCCATGCCATTCGTAAAGAAGCCATCCATCGCGCTCGCAGCACGACTTTATACTGGGCGGCTCTCCAGGAGGTTCCTATTTTTTCACCTTCCCTTGCGGATGGAGATATTATTGATTATATTATCACCAATAAAAATGATACCCTTAACCATAATCCCAATGTTTTTTCTACTTTACTTAAATTAGACCTTGTACGGGATCTTTCACTAATTAATCGGATGGCGATGTTTAGCAAATGCACCGGAATGATTATCTGCGGTGGGGGCGTGATAAAACATCATATCGCAAACGCGAATTTAATGCGGAATGGCGCGGATTACGCCGTTTACATGAGTAATTCGCACGAATTCGACGGTTCCGATGCCGGTGCGCGGCCCGATGAGGCCGTTTCCTGGGGGAAAATCCGCATTGACGGGCGCAGTGTGAAGGTTTTTGGTGAAATCACCACCATCTTTCCCCTTCTTGTGGCCCTGGTCTTTTTGCCGCTCGTCCGTCAAGCCAAAGAAAGAGAACTATCAAACAAAAGAACTTGAAACAATAAGAGGAGGGAGGACAGGGAATACTTTAAAATCACGAGCAGTTGGTTGAAAAAATTATACCCTTTTTAATATCCTTGAACAAAGGGAGGAAAGCAAGGGCTCTAGCATATTTGCATTCTTTGCATTCCATTTTCTTACTTCTAGTTGACGCTTCATCGGCAATCTACTGTTTTTTTCAGTTTTTGGTTGTATCCTACAATAAAAAAGCATTGATACCCCTATATAATTTATACTCCAAAACTGTATTAATGCCTTTAAATAACGTTAGATTAGTACAGTTCAATACAAAATGAGAGGATCAATTCCCCCTACCCCTTCACACCTGCACAAAAAAACTACAACTTCCCCTCCCTCTATAACTTTATATGCATTGTGTACAATGCTATATTATAGCATCCTTTTCTAGTTCAGATATTATAGGGTGTATAGGATATATATATATATATATATATATATATATATTTATAATAAAAGATAATAAAGGCAGATAAATGAAAATTTCCTGAGGATGTGGCGAAAAATTATGAACTTGATATATGCTGTTATTGATATTTTACGCACTCTTCAAGCGGACACCGTCCTTTTTGATATTCTTTTAGCCTCATTATTACCACGCATGATTAATGTCGTGTATAAATATCTTTCGGAGTGGTGGGCTGTCTTTCTGGATCATTATTTTGTCCGAACGCTTTTTTATCGGGAAGTGGCGGGGGTTCAGGTGGAAGGTGGCCGACATGCCGCGAGTATTAATCGGCTAATCGATAACGAGACTATGATTAATATGGTTCTTGCCTACGTCGGATATTTGGCCAATTTGGCGACCTTCGGGGAAGCTTCGCGTATTTCGTGTGATGGCCAATCCATAGAACGTGGTGGAAGAATGCGAATTCCGTATTCCGATCCCAAGTATCCTTCCAACAATGAGGAAGATTTGAAAGAAATGGGTTCTCTTCCTTATGTGCTCCCGAAGCTTAAAAATCTTCGCTACGCTGCGTTTGAATACGCTCCGATTACGCACTATTCCTTTGGGTCCAACCTTATATATTCCAGCCCTTCTAAAGATGTAAAAATGAAGGGCACTGGCGCATCTTTGGCTTCTTATTTAAATCAAAATTATTGTCTGTCGTTAGTTCCCGCGCAGGATTGCGCTCTGGAAGTGGAGCCTGGTCTTTTTATTTATTATTCGCACACAGCGAAGGATCCCCCACCGACCGAAAACAAGAGCAAAGGCCCCAATAAAGACGATTCGCCTCAGGAAGAGAAAGGGGGGAATGCGAATTCCTCACGAAACGTGGCCGAAAGAATTCTTGTGGGGGATTTACTTGACAAGATGAATAGCAATCAATCGCGTCATCCAACCCACAATGCCTCGGAGGTGGTGCGTATCAATAACAACAACAACAACAACAACAACACGGGAAATAATTTCGGTGGCGATTCCCCAAATAACAGCGATGGCGACTCCGAGGAGGCGATTTCGGAAAATGAGGTGCACGATACGTTATTTGATGTCAAAGACAAGGATGCAAGTGGGGAGGAAAGGGTGATTCCACGACATATCTCGTTCTACTGTTATGATCTTGTCGGTTGGCAAGAATCTCGCGATTGCCTTAGTGCGTTTCGGCGACGATTACACCTCGGGCTGGAGGGTTTGATGGGTCGGGATATCATCCAAAAGGATGAGGTGATCAATCCTTTGATGCCCCGACATCGCATTAACTCCTTCCTACGCCGGGCGAAGCTGTGGTATCGAAATCAAACCTTCCATCCCGCCCGAAAAGCGCTTTTTCTTGCCTATCCCATTCGTACAAACGAAACTTTCAAGCCTTGCGAGGACGAAAACGCCGAAGAAGATCGTGAGAGGAATAATAATCCCAACCTGGCGGAGATGCCGCAATTTAGCATCCGCCGCTACCCTTTCCCCTCGGACGGGATGCCTGGGAAGGCCTTCAACTCGATATTTTTCTCGCAAAAAAATACCATTTTACGCCTTTTGGATGATTTTCGACATCAAACCGGACGATTTGCCGTCCCGGGCGCGCCGCAGCGTCTTAATTTTCTCGTTCATGGCCCCCCTGGGACGGGAAAGACCTCTTTGGTAAAAGCCATTGCACGTTATTTAGGGCGGGATTTGGTGATTCTCCAACTTGGCAATTTTCAAACCTTATCCTCGCTAAAAACATGGATGGATCGCGTTGTGGTGCGGTGTACCGGGGAGGAAAACGTCATGTATTACGAATCCTCGGATAATTCTTGCAAGGATTCCGTCGGGACCTCCTGCGAGAAATTCCTCACTCTCCACCCGCGGGAGGTTATTTATTTGGTGGAGGACGTCGACGCGATGAATGCCGGGGTTCATTTTATTCAGCACGACGGCGAAAGGCGAAATTCGCTATTTTTCCCCAGTCCACCGCGAACTTTACCAACGACGAATTCGCTGGAAGACTTCAAAAGATGCGAAGATGCGGCCGAGGAAAAGGGGTATCTCGCGGATTTGCGAAACCCTTCAACTTTTGAGGATCTGAACACCAATCGGAGTAGCGGAGAGGGAAAGAACAACCGAGATAATTTTACGCGCGTAATTATGGACGAGGAGTATCCTAATAACTATAATGGTAGCTCGCTTAATTTGAATAGTGTCTTGAGCATTTTAAATGACCTGTCAACGCCGGCGGGGAGGGTGGTGGTGATCACAACAAATTACCCTGAACGGCTGGATTCGTTTTCATCACGATCCGGGGTGATTACGCTTAAAATTCCGATGGAGGGATTGAATTTTGAGGAATCCGTAGAAATGATTCGGTATTACTTTTCAAAGGAAACGTTAACAGAGCAGGAGGTTGAGCAAATTCACACTGCTTTACATGCCTTCTTTGAGCGGAAACGCAGGGATGATAAGGAGAGAGATAATAACCATGATAATATGAAGATAAACGATGATCGTGTTAATCCTTCGTATCTTCAGCAACTCTGCGTTGAGTGTACCTCAGCATCGGAACTGGTTAAATCTTTGGATTCAGGCCAACTTGACTTCTATGATCATTTATTTTGAATAAATAAATGAATGGAAATAGAAGAAACGTGGCTTGTATCAAAATGGAAAAACACCCTGGGAAGCGCTTTTGTCGTTTGTGAAGAATGTACAATTTTGCTTTTAGCCTTTTTTTCGTTATTATTTTGATTCTTTCTGCTAATGTGGAGCCCATCTTTCTTGTCAATAACGATATATGCAGATGCTTCGCTACCTTGTTTCTGACAAAGATGTCTGCTTCGACGAGGCTATTTTATTGAGGTCCCTCCCTAAAAACCCCAAAAATACTGCACCCGTTTTTATTCAACATCGAACAACGAAAATGGGGCTGTGCTGGAACAAACCAACATGCCCAAGCCTGAAGGATTACTCTTGCTATGCCTTAAACACACCTTCCCCTTCCTTAGATTTACGTTTAGTCGCATTTATTATTTCACTTCATTCTAAGTAGCATCCACTGACACAGGCACAGACAAACAAACACAGCCACAACAACTGTAGAAGTTAGCACCATGGCCTCCCAGATGATTGCGCTGAACCCCGACAAACGGGATGACATCTACTATCGCTATAAGATGCCCGCGGTGATCACGAAGGTGGAGGGGAGTGGGAACGGTATCAAGACGGTGATTCCGAACATCCACGACATCTGCCTTGCGATGAACCGGCCGGAGAAGGTGCTGATGAAGTTCCTCCAGTTCGAGCTTGGCGCCCAGCTCTACGTCTCGGAGAAGGATGACAAGTACCTGCTCATGGGGAGCCACTCCGCAGAGCGTATGCAGGGGCAAATCGACAACTTCATTCGAAAACTCGTCCTGTGCAAGGGCTGCGGGAACCCTGAGACCTCGGTAGGGTTGGAGGGCTCCCATAAGGACGCGTCAGATATCTCGATGGTCTGTGGGGCCTGCGGAAAGCGCTCCGTGATGGAACCCCACCGCGTCCTGACCGTGATGAAGCAGCATTATAAGAAATTCCCGGAGCTAGCGAAGGCCGCCAAGGGCGCCGCCGAGGCCAGAAAGAAATCTGACCAAAACGACGCCGCGGATGGTGCGGCAGATAATGCGAACAGCATGAATAATTCAAATGCAGCCATCTCATCGCCTCTGCGGGAGAAGGAAACGCGGGCCTTTGCGAAGTCCGAGCTGACCGATAACCGCGAAAACGTCATTGACGTCCTCGCCCGCGTGTTTAAAGAATGCGGGGAGAACCGAAGTCTCCTGATCGAACGTGTGGTGCGATTGATGTCGGAGTACAACGTTAGTGAAACGCATATCCCGGCGTTTATTATACTCATGATGGCGAGCTACAACAGCGATAATTTGCTTTCCACAATGAAGCAATATTCTTTCCTATTACGACGGTTTAATACCGTCCCGGAGCTCTTCTCGAGACAGGAAACCCATGACGAGAAGGAGCTCACGGAGCTACGGAAACGCGAGGCGAGGATACAGAAAACGTTTCTGAAGCAATGCCAGCTAACCTGTGCGCAGAATTACAACTCAGATAAGTTGGCAGTGATGATTTTCTTGCTCTATATTGAGGGGATTTTGAAGGACACAAGCATTATGACGTGGGCGACGAAAAAGGAATCCAAGCAAGTTGTAGATCCGGCGTTGGATGCGGAAATGAAGCAAAAGGTGATGCCAATTTTGGAATGGCTTGGGTGTAATTAAATGAAATAAAAATAATAATAAAAAGGGAGGATTGAGTTGATTAAAGAAGAAAAATAATGGTCTCAGTGTGCATGACAAGAACCAATAAGATAAAAACCTGATGCACCTTTTCTTTTCAGCCTTTTCTTAACTCATCTTTCTGTATGTTTGCGTGTATGTTGAGGGTAGGGAAATTTAGCGAGAAAGAGTTTCTAGAAACACTTCTATACTCTTCATCTAAAAAATATGTCTTAGTTTTCAATTATTCACTATATTTTCTGTCGATGAAAGGAGTTCTTGAGGTAAGTGTGAGCATTTTATAAATTTCACTTTTAATCGAATCGTTCATATCAATTATTAAGAAATTTACTTTACCTTTCTTTTTCGTACGGTCGTATTTAATGATACACTATCGTGAAGCGGGAAAAAAATAAAATGCGGTTGTCTTGAATGTTAAATTCTGTGCCTTTCCATGATATTTAACTATAAAAGAAATTTTTTATTCCAGTATGCGATATTAAGAAAAAATCTGTATATATTCTATACTCATATGGAATATGGTGATTTTGTTGCTCAAATCTAATAAAAATGCTTAAAAGACAGATGGAAATTTAACTTATTTTCTTCTTATTATATTAATCTTATCACTTTAGTGAACGCTCTAAAAGGAAAAAGAAGGAAAGGTTTGGGGAGGAACTCCCCTGTTGCTTTTTTTCCCCTTTTGCTTCTTTGAGTTTAGAATCATAATCGTTGGATCAATCGAATCATCAACTTAGGAAAAAGGAAAGCTAAAATAGTTAGCTAGACATCCCACAAACGTGCTACTCCTCCCATCCACTTCTCGGCTTCGGTGATTTTAACCCCAACTTCAAGCCGCCTTTCCTTTCTTTTAGGACCTACAGGATAAGTTATATCTATTTATTTATCTATCTATTTTTTTTTTTAGGTAGATAAAGTGATAGATCTAACACAACTGCTCATCCTAAGCACAACCGGCGAACAAAGCCCAATTAGCGGCGAGGCTGCGAACGAAAGGGCAGGGGGTGGGGGTGAGTTTTAAGCTGAGTGCACAGCCGTACCCCTCGACCTCTATCCATCCCGCTTGCCGGATTTCGATCGGGCGATTGATCAGGCGGCGGGGAATCTTTGCAAGGGCCGACAAGGGATGGAGGAGCCGATTGGCGACCTCCCGCCGCGCTACGTCGAGGACGGCGCGCGGGATTACCCCGCCTCAATTGGGGCGATTCGCTACGGGGCGCTCTCGGCGACGGCGGCGCGTCGTCTTTCCGTCTTGCCCTGCCGCCGCGTGATCGGGCCGCTGCGGGAGCTCGGCGTGAACGACCCCCGGCTGGGCGTCTGCGATCGTCTTCAGCGATGCGCGACGTGCGGGCTGCGTGGGGCCGATTGCGTGGGCCACGCCGGCCACCTCGAGCTGGAGGCCCCTGTCTTCCACGTCGGCTTTTTCGCGGCCGTGGTGCGCATTTTGCGGACGATCTGCAAGCGCTGCGCGCACGTCCTGCTCACGCGTGAGGAGGTCGCGTACTACACGCGGCGTTTGGAGGCCGCCGCGGCCGCCGCGGCGGATCCGCAGACCTGGGCCGCAATGGTCCGCCAGATCCAGTCCGACGCGTACAAAACGCGGGTGTGTTTGACCTGCGGGGGGGTAAACGGGGTGGTGCGGCGGGTTCGCCCGATGCGGGTGGTCCACGAGAAGTACCGCGTGGAGAGCCGCCGCGGGGAGGCGCTGGGGCCGGACGACGACCCACGCCTCCTCCTCCGCACCGAGCTTGACGCGGCTCTCCAGCAGAACCCCGCGCTGGCCGGACATGTCGAGCACATCCACGAGTTTCTCGACCCGGCGCGGGTGCTTCGGCTCTTCACCGCGATCCCGCCGGAGCAGAAGATCCTGCTCGGCCTTAAATCCGACGCGAGGCCGGAGGATCTGCTCATTCGCACCTTGGTGGTGCCCCCGGTGGGGGTGCGGCCGAGCGGGCCCTCCTCCCTCGGCGGCGAGATCCGCGAGGACGACCTCACGATGCTCTACAACGACATCCTCGTCAGCTCGGAGGCCTTGAAAGACGGCAATAACGACACCGCCAAGTACGTGGAGAACTGGGAGATGCTCCAGACGCGTGTGGTGCGGCTGCTGGACTCCGCCATGCCGGGCTACCCCTCGCACCTCCGCATCGCCGACTGCAAGGCCTTTGCGCAGCGAATGAAGGGCAAAAATGGCCGGTTTCGCGGGAATCTGAGCGGGAAACGGGTGGATTTCTCCGGGCGATCGGTCATCTCGCCCGATCCGAACTTGGAGATCTCCGAGCTGGCCGTCCCGCTCCGCGTGGCGCGCGTCTTGACCTACCCGCAGCGCGTCTTCGCGCACAACATCGAGCTCATGCGGCGTTTGGTGCGCAATGGGCCATACGTCCACCCCGGCGCGGTGACCGTCTACTTGGCGAAGGAATCCTCGCGCAAATCCCTCCAGGGTGCGCGCGATCGGGAGCTTCTGGCGACGCGGCTTTCTATCGGGGATATCGTGGAGCGACATGTGATGAATGGGGATTTAATCCTCTTCAACCGCCAGCCCTCCCTGCATCGAATCTCGATGATGGCGCACCACGCGCGCATTCTGCCCTTCCGCACGTTCCGCTTTAACGAGTGCTGCTGCTCCCCGTACAACGCGGATTTTGACGGGGATGAGATGAACGTGCACGTCGTGCAGACGGAGGAGGCCCGCGCGGAGGCCGAGGAGCTGATGTTGACATCGAAGAACATCATCACGGCGAAGAACGGGGAGCCGATCATCGCCTGCACGCAGGACTTCCTCACCGCGGCCTTTCTCGTGACCTCGCGCGACGTCTTCTTCGACCGCGCGCAGTTCGCGCTGATGACCTCGCACTGGCTTGGCGCGCGGACCCCGTTCGAGCTGCCGATCCCGGCCCTGCTGAAGCCGACGGAGTTGTGGACGGGAAAGCAGGTGATCGAGGGGATTCTCCGGCCCGCGCGGGGGGTGGGGGTGCGGCTGAGCCTGAACACCAAAGCGCGCTTCGCCCGGGCCGCGGGGGACCCTCGCATGG
>HF955201.1:336915-349615 GCA_000982615.1 Phytomonas sp. Hart1 | reverse complement strand
CCTACACCGCGCGCTGCCTCTTCCGCCTCTCACAGTTCACCGCGCGCTACCTGCAGAACCGCGGCTTCTCCCTCGGCCTCGGCGACGTCGCGCCGACGGCGGGGCTGACGCGCGAGAAGGCCCGCGTCCTCGCCGCGGCCTTCGCGCGCTGCGAGGGCCTCCTCGCGGAGGCCGCGGCGGGGGGCCTGGCACCCCTTCCCGGGATGTCCGTGCGGGACTCGCTCGAGGCGCGGCTGAATGCGGAGCTGTCGGCGGTTCGTGACGCCTGCGGGGCGGCCGCGATGCAGGCGCTCGACCCCCATAGCCACGCCCCGCTGGTGATGGTCCAGGCCGGGAGCAAAGGCAGCGCCCTCAACACCGCGCAGATGATGGCCTGCGTGGGCCAGCAGACGGTCAACGGGCGGCGAATCCTGAACGCCTTTCAGGATCGCTCCCTCCCGCACTTCCCGCGCTACGCCGAGACCCCGGCGGCGCGCGGGTTCGTGCAGAACGCCTTTTACGACGGCCTGACCCCGACGGAGTTCTTTTTTCACACCATGGCGGGCCGCGAGGGGCTCGTGGATACCGCGGTGAAGACCGCCGAGACGGGCTATATTTACCGCCGCCTCAGCAAGGCAATGGAGAGTCTGAGCGTGCAGTACGACCAAACGGTGCGGAACGCGCGCGGGGCGATTATCCAGATGCGCTACGGCGAGGACGGGCTGGATCCGTGGGTGATGGAGGGGGTCAACGGGGCCCCGTTGAATCTCCAGCAGGAATGGCTGGCGGCTCGCGCGCGGTATGCGCGGTTTTGCCAGACCCGCGCGGAGCAGCGCAGCCGCCTACGACTGCTACTTCAGAGCGGAAATGCAAAGGAAAGTGTCAAAAAGCGATCCAAGGTTGACAATCGGGCACCAAAGGCGAAGGCTATTGAAGAAGCTCGTCGGAAAGGGTCAAAGCTTGTGGGATCCGATGGGGAGGTACAGAGGCGGCATCTTCAGCAGCACGTTCTTTCACTTTTGCCCGATGAGGTGCTGACCTTTGTTAAGCAGCTTTTAGAGGGAGATCCGAGTAGTTTAGCGGAGCGCGCTGAAAATGAGACCGCCGATAGCCTCGAAGATGCTTCCATCGACGAATGCATCGCGCAGCTCGCTGGCGATAATGACCATTCAACTGGTAGCATCAAGAATGACGGCAATGCTAAATTGCCCGTGCAAAATTTACAACGGCTGGCCAAAGTATGCAGCCCACGATTTCGCGCGGATGTCTGTCGTTTTTTCGAATCCCTCGTGCAGGAGCAGCGCCAACTACGCGAGCGGCTTTCCCTCCCACTCGATGCCCGCCCCCTCTTCAAAGCAAACCCCTCGTCGACGTTGTCAGCCAATGGTGGAGGGTCTTGCATGGATAGTACGCCGCCTTCTGCGATGGTGGAGACGCTCCAAACGGAAATTCTTCCCCTCACGGAGGGCATGATAGCGTCTTTTCTCGAGGAGTGCGCGTGGAAGTACCTGCGGAAGATCTCCGAAGCCGGGACGCCGTGCGGCGCGATCGCCGCGCAGTCGGTCGGGGAGCCGAGCACACAGATGACCTTGCGCACCTTTCACTTTGCAGGGGTGGCCAGCATGAATATCACGCAGGGTGTCCCTCGTTTGGTGGAGATTATTAACGCAAATAAAAACATCGCGACGCCGATCGTCCGCGCGCCGATCTTCTTGCACGATACGAACGCTCACGGGGTATGGAGGCCGACGCCAGACAAGGGCGAAAAGGGTAAAATCCTCTCAGAATTGGAAATCAAAAAGAAAACTAGTCAATTTCTCAAGAGCTTAGTCGAGCGAGTACTTCTCAAAGAGGTTTGTAAGGAAATCGTCGAGGTGATTTCACCCCAAAAGTACTATCTCCAGATCTTTCTGGATATGCCTTTGATCGAGCGCCTGATGCTGCCAATTGATGCGATGGTCGTCCGGCGGCGGCTGCTTGAGGCGGCCTCAAAACCGATGTCGAAGCTTCGCAGTATTCGCGAGGATTTCGTAAGTGTTATTAGCAAAGACTCCTTGATTGTCTACCCTCCCGATTCCGATCCCAAATTCACACATTACAATCTCCAATCCCTGCTTTTATTGCTTCCGGAGATCGTGGTAGGGGGCATCCCAGGTGTGAACCGCGTGATGATTAATGAAAAAGACAATGAATTAATCGCGGAAGGTGCCGAACTCCGCGCGGTCATGGCGCTTCCTTACATCAATAGCGCCCAAACCGTCTGCAATCACGTCGCCGCGATCGAGCGCACGTTAGGGATTGAAGCGGCGAGGCAGAGCATCATTAACGAGATTAATGAAATTCTCAAAGCCTACGCGCTTAGTATTGACATTCGCCATATCTATTTGCTCGCGGATGTCATGACAAATCGAGGAGTGGTGCTTGGGATCACGCGGTATGGCATTCAAAAGATGGATTATAACGTACTAACAATGGCGTCGTTTGAGCGCACAACGGAGCACTTATACAACGCCGCGCTCTCGCAGCGCGAAGATAAAAAGCTTAGCATCTCGGAGAGTATCATCATCGGGAAGCCGATTCCTCTCGGAACGGCGGCCTTTCCCGTCTTAATGGCTAATGATGGGCTTGGGAAGAAAGATTGCAATCAAAATTGTGATAGTAATGGGGGATTGAGAGAGGATTATGTCGGTACAAACGCGGCGTCGATGCAACCGGATGCCTTTCTTTTGAATGCGTATCGAAAGTACGGCGTCCTCGGCGGGCAAGCAGAGACTGTTAGCCATCTTCGTCGGAGTTCTCGTCCACCTTTGGTAACAACAGGAGCTTTTCGCGTGGATCTTTTTTCTTCTAGGTGATTTTTTGTTTGCGATCACAGATTATCATTGTTATTATTATTACTTTTATCCTTTGAATCAAAACAAACATTACATTCATATGCGTGGGATCGAAAAGAGGAGGGGCATTGGAACATGTAATCTATTCTGCACCATCTGTAATGAAACTATAAGCGTAAAAGTCGATAACTTGATAATATACACATAAAATAATCCTGAAAATAAAATAAAACATCAGACGATACTCGGTTAATGGAGCGGATAATATTTTCAAATATTATATATACATATATAACCATATCTATATATAGGACACATATGTCTTCTGCTTTGATCCTTAGCGGTATGCGTTGGTTTTATCTACGCCTTAGGCTTAGCAGGGCTGTGTTCTAGACCGTGTTATTTCTTTTCATCTACCTTTTCCCCCTTTTTATTTCCTCCTTCTTTATAATGATGATTCCTATCCACTAACATCCCATGGAGTGTATATTGTAACACCCTTGCAGTTTATTCCTGCCACACTCATCGTCTGTGCTCGGGTTCTCCTAGTGGACCCTTCCTGAGGTCTGGCCGTGTCCTGCAGTTTCCGTTACTTCTGTTACAGTTGGGCGTACTCCCTCGTCTGACTGCCGCCCTTGTCACACGCCCTCAGTTCGGCCTTTCCCCTTCTGGTTACAATGGAGCCGTCGTCCCTGAAGACGACCCCCCCACAGCCCTCTAAAGGGGCACTTCCTCCGCACGTGGGTGCTGCGCCGTGGGAAGGGGGATGTCACAGAAAGGACGCAGGGACGGCCCCTTTGCCCTGGATGACGCCGATGGGCTCTTTTTCCTCCTCGGTGATGGGCCTGGGGGGGGGCGGCCACGCGTTCGTTTCTTCTAGCCTCCACATCGACCCCGACCCTCGCCTAGGGAGACTCCTCGACGTCGTGGTGGACCGTGACGTCGACACCCTCGCGGCTTATATCGACCAGGCGGTGCCAGAGTTCTTCGCGCGCACGTTGGCTGCGGCGCCGATTACACTTAAAACGGCGGAAAAGGAAGGACGAGAGGGGGGAAAAGAAGGAAGGAGTCCCGCGCATTGTGGTCCCCCGCTCTCCGTCGGGCAGCTCCGCTCCGTTCTACAGGATCGACTCATCGACACCCACCGCGGCTTCCTCCGCGAGCTGCAGCCCCTCCACGATTCCTTCCGCGACGCCGCCGAGCAGGTGCGCGCCCTTGACGAGCTCTGCTCGGAGTTGGAGGCGACCGCGGGGGCCCGTGAGCACGAGGTGGAGGACCTCGTTGTAAATATCGCGGGCCTCGAGGCGGCTTTACGTCTCGCGAACCAGCGCGAGGACGCCCTGCGGGAGTTCCGTGAGCGGCTGAACTTTACCGCCGAGGAGCAGCACACGCTAGAGGAGGATCCCGTTGGGGTCTGTTTTATCAAGGCCCTCGAGCGCACCCGACGGGTCCACCAGAAGAGCCTCTCCTTCTCGCACCTCCCTGAGCACCAGCTGAGCGCGAACTCGGTGGCCGAGAGCACCTACCGTGCGATAATGAAAGCCTGCGAAAAGATCACGCGGTACCTCCTCTTCTCCGCCGCCTCCGATCTCTGGACAGATGAGGACGGGAAGGTGAATCGAACGGCGATCTCGGCGGATGTACCGGAGGTTTCGCGATTCTACATGCGCTGTGTTCAGATCTTACGCGAGGAAAGCCCCTCTCACTGGGAGCAGGTCATGCGCGAAATTGCTCAACAAAGACGAGCATCAGTGCTGAGGCGTTATTTTCACTTGCTCACCACAGGATCAGCTACAACGTCGGCGGGAACGTATTACCGCAATTCAGGGGAAAGTGATAATTCCAACTCTAAATTCGTCGAAGAAATTTCCTCTTCCTCTTCACTTCTTCCTCACCATGGCTCATTAAGACCCCTGGAGGCCGATTTAGACAATCCGGTGGTGTTTTCGATCTCACTTTTTGCCTGGATCCATCAGAGTATTGCAGAGGAGGATGACTTTCTGAATCCTTTTTTTGCAGGTTCCACCAATGTGGAGCCCAACAGGAGGCCCAAATTGGATGATGGCAAATCAGCTGGTGATATTTTATCGCCGTCGTCGTTTCAGTTGGACAAGCATTCGGAGGCGGCCTACGCCGAGGCCCTTTCCTCGACGGTATCGAAATCCGATCTGCTCGAATTGATCTTTGACGGCATCACCAAGCAGCTTCGCAGCTCCTTCGACGGGATTTTGGAGCGGCTTGAGCGGCGATGCTTCGCGAATGCGGCTTCCAACCCCAGGGCAGAAGCCCAAAAGGAATTGCAGTCCTTTTCAAAAAGAGAGGAAACGGAGGCGACGACGGGGCGGGGGGGGCCTTCCCCGCGTGGGCTGACGGGGGGACTCACAAAACTCTTCCAAGCCGTCACCGGGCGCCCGCAGGGCCGATCAACGCGAACGCCTCCGACTACGAATGCATCTAGCCTTCCCTCGCTTTCGCCCGCGGAGGGGGATCCGACGCGCGCGCTTTTTGCCGCCCTCCAGACCTGCTTTCAGCTCCTCCAGCTCTTTGCGTATTACCGCACGACGACCTTTGAGGCCTTGCTCGGGCGGCAGGCCTCGTTGACATGCTTTATCGCCGAATCAGCCGTCGATGACCTCCGGCGTGTATTAAATCGCCTTTTAAAAGCTATCACCGAGCATCTTTTTGATTCCACTGCAAGGGGGGTCGAGCATTCGTGGATACTCCGTCGTTTGGCGTCAATTAACGCCGCCGTGAGGGGGCCTAGCGCCTCCGCGTTGACCCATCTAAACACCTCAACGCACCAAAGGAACGAAAAGCGGGTATTTGTGTTGGATTTTCTCATCAAATTTACTCTTGAGGACAAGATGGAAGACGGCGAAGAAATGGGGAGCTCGACATTGCTGAGTAATAGCAGCAAATCGGGGATCATCAGCACGGTGTTTCTTCAAAGTAGCGGGACAAGTAATACGAGTCGTAGAATGAAGGATTTACAGCAGTCTACGTTAGCCTATGAACTTGAGCGCCTACTGGAGAAACAGCTACTTTGCGTGCCCTCTGAAATAAAAAAATACTTGCAGCTTTTAGAAATGTTTATAGAAGATACCACGCGGCAGCGTCAACTTCTCGAGGCTTTTTCCGAACAAAGGGCGGCTGGTCGTGCGCAGCAGGAGGAATCATCGCTAAAAAGTACTCATCCAAACCGCGTGGAAGAGGGCGAATTAGAGAAGGTGGAGAATAGCTGTAGCGGATCTCAGGATCGAAATGAACTTCATTTCACGATGCTACTTCATCCATTGTTGGCCTTTCATCATTTATTAAATCGACAGAGCTCTATTCAACACAACCTTGACGATGTCTGTCAAGGCATTCTAGAGTGGAATTGTTTTAACGCGCTTTATGCCGTATTGCGCAATCACGAAGCCTTGATTACGTCCATTCCAAATACTTTTGACTCTACCTCGTCCGCGCCGTCAGATTTTCAGAAAGAAAAACTTGATCAAAAAAGTTTTATGACCCTATCACTTACCGATATTTCTCGTGGAAGGGAGGCGGCAAGCGAGCTCACAGCGGAGGAAACGCCTAGCGTTCCTTTGCTAGCTATCATAACGAAAAAACTCCATTATTTGCATAAAATGCTAAAAGAGCTCTTTTCCACCGCCGCGATAAAGTATTACTTCACGCAACATAATACTACATGTACTTCTTTGCTCGAAAGTCTTATTTATTTCGAGAATTCGCAAGAGAAGATAACGGCAGCGGCGATAAAACTCAAAAGCATGGCTGATATTCATGCGGTGATGGCAATATTGCATAATTTATACAATTTAGTCGCTTCGAATGGGGGGCTTCCAAAGCTCCCGATGTTGTCTGCCCTTGGAGAACCTTCGCAACAAGAAAAACTCCAACATCACGTTGTGGAAAGAGTACTCGAGGTTTATGGGTATTTATATAGAATTTTAAGCTATAGATTGCGTGAAGATTCAAATATCGATTCTTCTACACATTCTGGGTTGAAATTTAACGAAGAAGAGGCCTCGATGTTTTCGGATATAGACCCTGTGAAGCTGCAGATGCTCATGGATGCATAGACCTTTGGGGGGGTTTGTGTGCGTGCGAGGGTATTCTACTAGATTAATGTAGTTGGATATTTTTATTCCACTCTTTGCTTTTATTTTCTGGTTCATTAAGCCTTTTGTAAATCTCAGAGCTTGGTTAAGGATTACAAACGAAATACTAGTCAACCTTGAAATATTTATTTTCACTTCACCCACTTTTTTTTGGTCAATTCCTTATACTTAAATTTATTTGTACAAAATTAACCCTTTTGGGTGGAATCCTGCGCCTCTCTACCTCTTATTGCCTCCCTGGCATATTTCTAATTATTATTAATGTCAGACAATGTTAATGGGAATGGAACTATTCCGTTATACACAGCAAGATATGGTATATGCGTATGTTTTTCCTTTGCACACCTTGTTAAAGAATAATACCTTAATTGGTTAGGGAATCTGTGCCTCTCTCGGTCTGGAAATAATTAACTCTGTGAAGTAAATATCGTGTTGATTGTAGGTTATGGAGGAAAGAGAAAAACAAACGATGGGTTACGTATGTTTCATTTAAAAAACGAGCAAAAATAGTGTCCATCCCTTGTAAAAGCCCCTTCCCCCAATTCAAAAGACCTAACATTCTAAGGAAAACCCTGAAATTATAGCAAATGCAGGTTGATCAATAAAAAATGATAATCTAAATATTTTTTAACTGTTAATGATTGTAGTTGGTAGTTTTTTATCTTCAATACATTTTATTTTCCTGATTTCTTTGATTATTTCAACTCCACAGCTTATTAAAGTGGGTGTCCTTTTGACATTCTGCTATATTAAGACGAGGGGGAAGGTTAGGTAGAGCTTGTTTTATCAAGAAGTATCGAAAAGAAAGAAAATAAAATGGTGTTTTATTCTTTCGTTCTTGTCATGAAGCCTCGTCTTCGTAAGTTTACTTCGCAAGCGTTACGTGAAATCGCGACCTCTATTTACAATAACGGCGGCCTAATTCGTAAATTTAGCAATGAAGGAATTATGCGCCCGTATTCTAAATTTAGAGATGTCGATAACAGCCCGATCACCTACGCGCGATACGTGACGATTCAGGTCGACATGGGAGAGGAGGAAATGCAAAAAGTGGAGCGGATGATGCGTGAGCACACCGACGTGAATATTCTGCTGCGCTTGAATAATTTAGAAAAGCCAATTGGTGTGAAGAATAACTCGAAAAACGCTGCGGAGTTCTTCCCGTTGGATACCTTTTCGAGGATGGAGGAGGAGATCAACTGGCCTCCACAGGTTTCAGGTGATGTTTATGAGCAGTTGGATATGAATTGGAAGGAGTTTTCCCGTACGCGGTGGTCGAACTTCCTGAGAAATTAACCCCCTTTTTTAGCCATTATCATTTTTCACCCCTTAAAAAGTCTCCCGTTATGGGAGGCTAACGCGGGGGATGAATGCTAAATCACCTATTGCGATTTTATTTCCTTTTGGGGAGAGAAAAAGAGGAGGGAGGGGGGGGAGAACCCCATTGGATTTTCTTGAGTTTATTGGGGAGGTTGATATTTCTAACATCGCATGCATCCCTTTCATCCCCATTTTTATTCTTCTGTTTTCTGCATCCTTGTCGTGGACGATGGGCTTAGTCTATGCAAAGCACACTTTAGAATATTAAGCCCTTACACACCCAAAAAAAAATACCATATCTGTGACATCTGTTACAAATATTACAGCTAATAAGACATCCTTCGTTTATACCACCGCACCTTAACGCGTCCTGTGACATCTCTCTCTCTCTCTTTATATATATATATATCTTTTTTTTCTTTCTATTGGTGGCTGTTACAGAGTTGGTGTATGCGCCTGTGCTAAAGGATGGATTGTCACAAGAGCAGATCCCGCAAGCCCCACACGCAGGTGCCGGCGCACGAACGCGCGCTCGCCGAAGAGGAGGCCCGACTCGGCCGCATTGAGGACGCCGTGGCGGCCTACAGCGCCGGTTTGACAGGCCTCCACACCGAGTACGCCGCGAACGTTTACGCGATCGAGGCCCACTACGATCAGCTGCTGAAACCCTACCAGGTCGTCGTCTACGCCGCGCAAGAGCGGGAGCGTCTGATAGAGCTGCGCATCGACTGGCTCGAGCGTGCGATCCTCGCGCAGGAGAAGGGGGGAGGGGGGTCTAAAACTGGAAGTGGAGGGGGATGCTTCCTCCAAGCGCGCGACCTGCGCCCGGTCGCGGAGGGGCTGCTAGCGGGCCCCCAAACCCAACTCCTGCGCGCCTATACAGGGATCCAAGAATGCCCCGCGGAGGATCTACGCACCGCCCAGGGCTACGACGCCCCGCCGGACGCGGCCCTAGCGACGCTTCAGGCAGTGCTCTCCCTGCGGGGGGAGCCCGACGAGGTTTGGCAGGCCGCCCGGGTCTACCTCACCGAGGGCTACTTCCGCAGTTTCTTCGTCGCCCGCTCCGATGCGATGCTCCGCCGCTATGACCTCCTGCCGACGGAGAGAATGCGGAAGTTGGAGAAGTTTTGTCGATGCCCCGCGCACGACCCCCGTGCCATTGCCCGGATAAGCGCACCGCTGGGCCATCTCGCGGCGTGGCTAAGGGCGGTGCGCGACGTCTACCGCGTCCGCCTGGCAACAGCCCCGGTGTTGCTTTCGGACGAAACTCCTGACCGCCTCAACGCGGCGCTTGAGCTTCTCGACGAGCTCACCTTTATCGACCACCCCGTCGGGGAGGAAATGGAGGAGGAAATGGAAAACGAAAACGAAAACGAAATCATCCCCGCCGCGCATGAACCAAATGCTAAGAGTCCAAACACAGAGGAGGGACGGTTCGAGCGCGAGGCGCGGGAGGCAATGGCGGCTTATCGGGATACGAAAAAGCGCCTCTCGGAGTTCACGCAGCCGGTGACGGTGCGACTTGTCGCCCTTCGCCGCATGCAGCATCTTTTGAACTGGTCCAAGGAGGATAGCCGAAAAGCCCGCGAAGCGATGGCCGCGATTCAGTCTGAGGCTTCGGCGAAGATCCAGGAATTGCGTAAAAAGTACGACGGAACGATGCTCCCTCTAGAGGGCAAGCTTGAAAGGAAGGTGGAGGACTTTATGAAGGTCCTCCATGGGGATGAGTTAGAGAACTCGTTTAAGTAGATAGAGATTAAAATATATATATCGGTTTACACAACATAAAAGCGAGTAGAGGGGGAAGGGTGGGGGGAGGGAGTGAGGAGAGTGGAAACCCTCCTCAGGTCTGGCATTTTTCTTCTCGTTGGTTGGTAAAAGGGGGAAAACGATATTTCATTTTGAACTATTTCAAAGACTAATGTTGCTCGACTCCATGTTTCATTGTTATGCAAAGACTATGTAAATGACTTCCCTTTATTCGGAGTTCTGTTATCCAGACTCTATATCAGGGTGTTTTTTGTGTGAAAATGTGTTCCATTACCTATGTAAAATAATCATCAAATGAAAAAAGCCATTTACATATCATTTTAAAAAATCACAATAATCCGCTTTTGTCGGCTTGTGCTCTTGGATTTTTGGAAGGAAAAAAGAGGAGATCTTTTTTAGCAACAAAGATCTTTAAAAAATAATGCCTATTTATTCTGTTCGAAGTTTAATTACATGAACCTTTTTTTTGCACCTCAAGCTGCTATGTATAGAAAAATAAATAACACCCCCGTGTAGTTTATATCTGATGAATGAGACGTACGTTCAGTCTGGATATAGTAGTATTTACACTCCCGGCACTTTTCTTTCTTCTTTTGCACAGCTTCTCGTTGCGCATCCTCGAGTCCATGCCGTACGGCTTCAGACAAGCGATATCATCTCTCATTCCATAAAACGTGAGAAATGGGAACTGCCTTTACCTACAATGCCCTTTAAAAGGGAAGGAGATACTCTCAAAACCAAAACAGAGAAATCTATCGAAGAGGATTTACTTCATATTGAGGTAATCTTCGATGAAGTTGACGATATGGCAAACCGAAATGACACCAGTGAAATAAAAAGCCCTAAAAGTGATCATACTCAATTTCGGGATTTTTTGCAACCACCACAAGGTTCTTTATATTCCTTCAAGAGGGAGCTTCGTGTGGATGACGATCAAAGGATAAGGCACTCTAGTGGGGTGAAATCTAAATATGTCATTATCGCTCATGCAACCCGCATTACAGCTCGATGGTGCGCCCAACTACAGCGTATTTTTTGCGTTGTTTCCCTATTGCTATGGCCCAATCCTCCCGAGAATCACGTTTCGGAGCCTCTTTTACAAACTTTCGATTCTTGTTGGACGCCGCAGACACGTCCGTTTGCGCTTTTTCACGTAAATTTGAGTCCTTTTGTCCCCGAGCTGCGGTGGGATCGCGAGCTCGACGGCGTTCTCGGCTCCCCGCATCACGTCACCCTCCTCCACCACCTGAAATTACAAAATAACGACCCCCATACTTATGAGGGTGAGGGTCTTTATGAGAAAAATCTAATAAAGCCAGCTCGCGATGGAATTTCAACGGCCGCCCATAAGACAGAAGTTTATCCTTGTCGGGTTGCCGCCGTGTTGAATGCGAATATTCCTCTGGGGCGTCATGGTGGGCGTCGAAGGGCGGCGTTGTTAATTTTGCACGCCCCAGGTGCAGCATTGTACACCATGGAAAGCGGCCCTAATGAAAACATTCACAACACAGCGGAACCCAGAGAAAAATATGAGAAATTTTCCTTTATGTTGGGTTTTATAACGCGCTGGGTGATTCCACGTGTATCGCTTAAAGGCATCGGAGGAGTTTGGGAAAACATCGAGGCAGCGTCCACCGAGGATGATGTTTGTGGCCTCAAGGAAACCCTCGGAACGAGCTATTACTTCCTCCCACATCCTGCCAATGATCGCACCAACGACGATTGCGAAGACCACGCGAGTACGGCCTTATCTTTGCGTGTTCGTAATATCGCGCTGGTTCTAGATTTGCCGCCAACGCTTTGGGAGCGGATGTGGGAAGAGGAAAAAGACAAGGCCAGCGAAGAAAAGGACGCTGCTTTATCGATTTCTGAGCTTCAAACACCCTCTTTACTGCGGAGTTGTGCGGCCGATCAGCTCGCGTCAGCAATAGAGCAGACGCTTTTACTTCTCGCAACGAAAAATGTCGACATTTTCGCCTTTAGAAATTCTATGGCGCCGGACCCTAATCGAATCGACAGATCGCAGCTTGAAGGCCTTTCACAAGGAAATGAAATCACCTCTTCATCGTTGATGGCGCCACGCAATGCACGGGGGCAATACTCCCGCGCGATGTTGATTCGAAGTATTGCGGAGAGCCTTTCGGAAATTATTGCGCGCTCACCACATGTGGAATTTGTGCGAGCCGCCGAAAACTGCCTTTTTCCCTCATCTTCATCATTATCTTCTGATCATAATATGGTAAAGGATAATCCTAAGGAAGAGTTAACAAAATCAGAGTATTGCAACTTCAGGCGGCGCTATTCACTCAATGAACTACGCCAAGCTATTGAATCGAAGCTACAGAATTGTTGAATTTTATGACAAATAGGGGGAAATTTTATCTTTGAGTTTATTTCTATTTTTTTTGACCCCCCCCCCCCTCTGCTTCGCCGTATAGGTATGTTCTAACTAAAAATGAAGATCTTTTCGTTTTTGTCGAACATTCTATCTGGTTTTTATCATCAATAAAAGTGAATTGGTTATAATACCCGGCCATCTATGCCATCCCTTTATTCTGTTGTTTGCCTGACACAAATTCTCTTCTAAAGTCATCCTTTTTCCCCTCCTCTCCTGTGTTTACATTTATCCATTTATTTTATTATTTTGACGTGGAAAGTGTTGTTCATCAG
>HF955201.1:303541-336895 GCA_000982615.1 Phytomonas sp. Hart1 | reverse complement strand
TTCCTTTCTTTTTCTTTTCCCACGCACACGCCCCTTCTCCACGCGGTCGATCGCACCCCTCCGATAATAAAAAAAAAGGTCCACCCCCCCGTTTCCGCCCCAACCATGCCCCCGAAGGAAGGAAAGACGAAGAAGGCGAAGATGGCCGCGGCCAACAACGCCAGCAAGCGCTCAACGAAGAAGTGGAGCAAAGGCCAAACCCGCGAGGCCTTGCAGAACGCCGTGATGTTCGACAAGGACACCCTCGAGAAGCTCCGCAATGAGGTCCCGAAGTACAAATTGATCACCCCCGCGGTGATTTCGGACCGGCTGAAGATCACCGTCTCCCTCGCCGCCGCGGCCCTCAAACAGCTCTGCCGGGAAAGGCAGATCCGCTTGGTGTCGTGCTCGAGCAAACACCGTGTCTACAGCCGCATCGTCGTCGCGGAGGCCGCGGAAAAGACCAGCTAAAACGGGAAATGAGGTGGGATGAAATGCAGATGGAAAATATCCTTTAGGGATTTGTTATCCTCTTTTACCACCTCTTTCGATCTGTGAACTCACACGTGTCCTATTTTCTTGTTATTTTTACAATATTTTTACATAAATGTCGATCTGGAAAGGTTGGATTGAGGGTGACATCGTTGTATAGCGTTGGTCACGTATCATACTTTTGTAAAAAATTGATAAGTTTGCTTTTGAAGTATATCTATCTTTTGCTCTTTTTTCCGTTCTTAGCCTTTACCAAATTGTCAAAATTTTATGCATAAAGTCAAATAGTTCATTATTGATTCTGCTTGAAATTTACTAAGCACTGTTTTTAACGTTAATGCTTTATGGTGTTAATCGGACGATAAGTGAAATACCTCTTTGTCGTTCTTCGTGATAATATTATAAAAAAAAAGTTATTTCAGCACTACGTGGGCTCATCTCGAAATCGCTCGCGATTGTGGAATATTTTCCACTAGACTAAGGAGGCGAAGCGCAAAAGGATGACGAGCCCGATCTGCTCCACACATCTTAGGAAGGAGTCGAGGGCGATTCTTCCTTGCTCACAATATCATCCCATATCGAGGATATCAGCGCATTCAAAGTTTATAAAGAATAACCCTTGTGTTTACGATCCAGAAACGCATAAAGCGGTAAGCCCTGTTGGAAAATCTTCTAAAATGGTCTTAGAAACGCGTTCGTTGAGGCAGGGTGACGAGTTGATTCATACAAATACTGCTTTCATTTCTTCGCACGAAAACGAAAGCGAAGCCTGGCCTTCCACTTCATTAAAAGGTGCTTTGGAGCCCTTTTCATGTAAAAAGGAGACGGGTCAACGCAAAGTCGATAAAAATGAGAAAAAATTGGGACAAACACCCCGGGAAAATGTGGATGTGCACACGAATATTAGCTATGTTCGTTCGCCAGCTTCGGTGTATAGCTCGATAGAAACTTCCATCGTCGCCACGACGACGAGTTCGGCTTCTCTTAACTTTGTGAACCCCTCACTTTGTCCACCATCCCAACCCCACTCTTCGCCACCTCGCAGGAAAAGGCCAAATCCCCAACCAACCAACAACGAAAAAGACGCCACCACATCTCCAAGGTGCATCTTTCCTAAACCACCAAAGATCCATCCCGATATTTATATTATCAATGATGCTAAGGGCGCCATGGAAGCGGTTGAGCAGGATGGTCGAATCACGCGGGATTCCCGCGACGGCGTGAACCATTCTCCTCCCTTGTCGGCGCATCGAAGTGGACTTCATCATTCGATGCTTTCCCGGGATGCTTTGCTGCGATCTCGATTGGGATTCCCGCCGGAAGCCTCGGACGGGGTTGTCGAAACGGCGCCGAATGGTTTGGGTGGAAATCCATCCCGCGGCCCGAGCCCGCTTAATCGCAAAGAACTAAAGCCTCAACTCCAAACCACGCTGATTTCTATTTTTGATCCAGAAGATCCTCGCAGCGATGGTGTGGGCGTGGCGGATTTGGATTCCCAAACCCCTAGGAGGTTATCCAATTTAGTGGAATGCGCGTCCTCTTCGATAAACAACACCCGTTCTTTTAAGAAGCCTACGGCGCATGGGTACCCCGAGAATTCTCCCTTGTGTGGCTCCTCCTTCAAAAAAGATTTGCCCAATCCGAAAATTCATACCCCGGTCCCACCTGCCATAGTCGATATCGTTAGCTCTGGATCTGCGAATGACAAAACGGATTATATTTCTCATGGGCGGGAAGTAGTCCAAAAGAAAAGTGTGAAACGACAACTTTACAAGAATGATAAACACACACACCGGACGAGGGCCTCTCATCCCTTCATTCGACATCTCGATTCCTCCGATTGGGGGGGTATTTATCCTTTAGGGGGTCAAAAGAAGTGCGTGGAGGAGGACGACAAGGCGGAAGAGGCGCGGCGTTTGCGCCGTTTACAGAAATATCACCACGACCTCGACGTCATCCAAAACGGCGGCCGTGAAGTGGTGAAAAGTGATATGAAAAGCAGCGCCGACCTAACGCGGTCGCTTTCACATTTTCGAAACTGGAGCCGCGCGGTTCAGGATGGCCTATTCACCTTTCAATCCTTATTTCCATCCCCACGTTCAAGTCCAACTTCCGCTGCCATCGATCGCCATGATGTTGAATACCGCGAAGGCGAATGTCAGGGGGAGGAATCGCCAGAAGGTCATTCAGGGAAAAGCCCCATCGAGGCTGCCTTTCCTGTTCAATCCCCCGCTTTTCAGAGGGAAAAACCTGACGATGATAGACTGTTATTTCGCCCCATCCCTCGGGGGAAAAAATCGTCTATTACGTTTGAAATCGAACAAAGTCCGATTTCGGACTCTTCCATGAGTGATAGCAGCACGGACTCGGATTGGGACCTTCCTTGTCAAAAGCAAGGCGCTTTTTTGAAATCAAAATCGATCCCAAACACGCCTACGGCGATTCTAAAGTATAAAACGCAATACAAAAACCCGTCAAAATCCTTTAATGATGATGCGGAAGAGGAAGATGAGGATCTAAAGTGCTTCTCGTTTTATTCCTATGGCAAAAAGATTCAGGCGGACGCTGGGGGAGGCGAATGAACTGTGGAGGTATGCTCTTCCCCTGCGCAAACATTGAAAAATCCGATTAAATCGAGAATGGAAGCCACGCGAAGCAGCTTATTAAGACATTTGAATAGTAATGATAAAAACGAACAAATGAGAGGAGTAAAACAATAGGAAACAGGTGATCTGCATGAATTTCTAACTGCTCAGGTAAGCGTAGGTATAAATTTCTCTTAGATTTCACTACATCCGACACCCGATTGTCAGAGTGCTACGTGAAGGTCTATGCGGAACGTAGGATCAACCGATGTGGTAGCATATTCGCTTCAAAATAATCTGGAGCATAACACAGTGGGGGCGAAAATGAAGAGCTTATATTGAAAAGGGAAAAGAGGAATCCACTCTTATTCTTTTTATTGACATGTCAACGACATATTTGTTTCAGAGTTGTTATTCATCTACTTTTCCATTATGAATATATCTCCTTCTTGGAGTAAATATACATTTCATTATGATCAAACAAAATAAAACAAGGACAGATGCGATCTTTGGTACCCTGAGCAGGTACTATAGATTACAGATTGGCTTTTTATTCGAATTATAAAGCAGAATACGCTAATTTAACGGGATAAATATCTAAATTTGTACGTCTGTCAAGCAATTTGAGATCAACTGAAAGGAAAACGACGTTTTTGAGTTGTAGGAACAAGAACTTCATAGAAAAAACTGAGCCTTGAATATTATGGTAATGTTTTTTTATATCTTGGGTCAATAAAAATATTGAGTAAATGGAGTATATTAGCCAAGATAGTTGTTCAATGGTAGGATAGATTCAAATGCATTTCTGGGAAGTCTGTCTTTTAGCTAAACTAAAAGGTCAAAACAAGGATAATGATATAAAATTATTAGTGTTTATAAGCATTTACCATATACTACTTTTCATACATTATGTTGATGACCAACTTTTTTTTAATGAAAAAGAGACATGCCTGATCTGCGGTAAGTGATTCCTAACTTCTCTCTTTCTGGTTTATTAGCTTTATTTAAACCAAAGGTCGATAAATTTGACTTATTTTTGCCTTTTGTTGCGCAACATATAAGTATAACTGATGAAATTTTTATAGATTCTTATGTACATTAAAAGTAACTGACAATAAAACTCACCTCAGTGGATTAAGAAAAAATAAATAGAAAAGTAAATCAAGGTATGATTTTTTGGTGATATTGTTATACCATCTTTGAGTTTTATTCATTATCAATTTTAAAAGGAAATAGAACGTCTTATTTCTCCTCGATTTGTGTGTGCTTATGTGCATTTGTAGGAGCAATATTAAAAAAAACACTAGTATAAACAGTGTTACCTTTTTTTCCGTCCTAGCATAAACTGTGATCGACAATTAAACTCAGATTCAAGACAGTGTATATGCTTTCTAATAAATTTAAGTCATTTGTTATATTTTATGCTATTCATCAATGATAATTTCACTAATGTTTCTCATTTTCTATGTTGTACCCTCTTCTTAAAGAAAAAATAACACTGACTCGGTGTCCACAAGGAAAATATCTGAATTATCTAGGTTTAACTGAGGTAGTCTTGTCATAGAAGATATTATTGAACCACAATTATCACGAGACTTCTAGATGTAGTTTATATTATTAAATGAAATCATACCTTTTATTTCCCTTTTACATATCCATAAGTTACTATTAGATTAAGAGCATACAATTCATTCTCAATTATATCTTTTCTTATGATAAGCGCTTTTGGTAATCCCCCAATTAGGCACAGGATTTTCATCATATAGAACTACTACCGTGTACGCATTAAAACAAACAAACTGATAAGACACGATTAAACATAGACATATACATATATATATATTATTATTATTTTCTTCATTGACCTTTCTATCCAATGAATTCGGCCTCCCATGTTGAGTCCAAGGCGCTGCCCTGCGACGTTCTCGGCCGGCCGACGGTGGAGATGACCTTCAAAGGCCACCGCCAAGGGGTCCTCTGCGCCGCCTTTCAGCCCTCCCCCCAGACGGGGCCGCGGCGCGGGGGGGCCCGCCGAAGCTCCTGACAGGCGCCGCCGACGGGTCGGTGATGTTGTGGGACGCGAAGCCGACGGTGCGGGCGCTGCGCTTTCTCGGCCACCGCGGCCCGGTGTTGGGGGTGGCCTACAGCCCCCGCTCCGTCCTGATCGCGAGCTGCGGCCACGACGGCTACGCGCGGCTCGTGACGCCGAACCTGATGCGGACCTCGACGACCTACCCCTCCCCCTGCAGCCTCCAGCAGCGCGGCGAGGAGCGGGAGAACTGCTTCGCCTGGCGGGTCCACACCGGCGCGGCCCGGGCCATCGCCTTCGCCCAGGACGCCACCGACCGCCTCTTCACCGTCGGGGACGACAAGAGCATCAAGTGCTGGAACCTGAACTATGTCGCGAGCACGCACCGCGGGGTCGGGCTGAGCGGGGGCCACCTGGCCAGCCCCGCCCCCCCGGAGGCCTCCTTCGCCGCCGTCCACACCGGCCACACGAACTGGATTCGCTGCCTGGCGGTGCAGCAGGGGGGCCCGTGCCTCGCCAGCGGCGGCGATGACCAGTGCGTCCACCTCTGGGACACCCGCACCCGGCGGGCCGTGCGGACCTTCTTCGAGCCCAGCGCCAGCGTCCGTGGCCTGAGCTTCCACCCCGACGGCCACCTCCTCGCCAGCGGGGACGGCGACGGCGCCCTGCACCTCTTTGAGCTCCGCCTCTCCCGGGGCCTGTTACAACCCGGGGCGAGCGGGGAGAAGGGGGAACGGGGGGCCCTCCTCCAGCGCTACCCCGCGGCCCACACCGGCGCCGTGCACGACGTCAGCTTCGCCCCCGCCGGGGACTGGCTGCTCTCCGCCGGGGAGGACGGGATGGCGCGGGTCTGGGACAGCCGGGAGGGGTCGCTCTACTGCACACTGCAGGCCCACGACGGGCCCGTCCGCGCGAGCCGCTTCGCCGACGACGGGGACTACTTCGCGACCGCGGGGAAGGACAACGTCGTCGTGCTCTGGCGATCTGGAATTCCGACACGGAATTCGGCTTCCCGAGCCCCTCCTGCCCCGCACGTGGATCGTATCGATAACCCTTCAAGCCAAACTGATGGCCAACTACAACGTGAAATTGAACAGCAGGAAAAGGTTCTGACAAGTCACCTTACGGGTGAAGAGTCCAAAGGAAAGTTGCCGACACCTCGGCAGGGCATTCTCTCCAAAGAACAGTCATTGCGCAAAGCGAGCTTGTCGAGGCTCTCTGCACGTCCGACACCACGAAAGGACGTCAAAGCAGGGCCAAGCGAGGTACCCCCGAAGGGGGCTTCCGCGGGATCCTCTCCTCCTACCGCCCGTGAAGCCATAGTGTCTGGGAAACAACCGCCACAGCGCGAGCGTAGCTTTGAGCGGGACGAAAAACGTTATAGTTCGATAGGATCCCCATATGGCGTTCGTGATGGGGATCGTCAAACTGAAGATTCTGGCAAGGGTTCGTTAGATGCCCAAGAAAAGCAAGGACATGCTTATGAACGGGAGGGTAAGAAACTGGTGAACTTTTTTACGCATGAGGATGAAACAAAGGCATACCAAGACGAACCCACTCAGGGCAAGCGTTTGGAAAATGTCGAGCACGCACTAGCCTCTCTGGCGGGGTACTTCCATAAGCAACAGTCTCTAGTTTACCAAGAGATCGATAGTCTCAAAAGACAATGGCATACCCACAATGAGAAGCAGCAAGATGATATTCGGAATCTCAGCACAATGATGGAGAAGCTAATTGAACAGCAAAACGTGCTAATGAAGAAATTAGACACCAGCCCTGAAACGATCATGAACGGAAACTAATATTTTGATTACTTCGTCATGTGTAATCATCTACCTTTACCACAGAATATATTGTTGATTATTATTATTATCCAAAGATTCTTGTCTACAGTTGACGTATTCAAAGAGCTGTCGTCATGAACTAAACGCTTTGTCAACTCTTTATATTCCTTGTTGTGGTTTGATACGTAGCCTCTTTAGAGTAAATCTATAAATATAAATATATTGATACATTTGTATTCGTTCCAAGCGATGGTGATGTGTACGATTTTTTTTTTGCAACAAAAGTTGAATAGAAAGATATCCGTATTTATTTTCCTTCAATAGAAAGTATTACTGTCATTACTGAAGTTTTATATTCACTTCTTTGGGATATCGCTATTCTCAAGATGGTAAAAAAAAATTCATACACAATATTCTTTTATCGATCCATGAGGTTTTCGGTTATGAAATATTTATGCTTAGTTTGCTATATACCTGTTTTCATGAAGGTTGGTACAATTAAGGGATGTTTTTCTTTTTTCTACTATTCTCATACAGAAAACGACTATCTATCGAATACTGAGTCTATTGAAGTTGAATATAGTACAAAAAAAAATCTACAGCAATGATGACATTATATGTGATCTTATAAAGATAATTACTGTCATTTATCAATCCCTTTTGCTAGTGAATTCGAACCACTTGAAGGTTTGAGTTAAAATTCTTTGGTAGTCGAAATTTTCTTACTTTTGCTGATATTAGAGTGTGTTCTAGGTTTTTTTTAACAGTTTCGTTGTCAAAGCGAGAAACATATAAAGGACAAAAGAGTGAATCATATTCTTTGCTATTTTTCAGCTTTCAATTTTACCATAGATCAACCTTCTCATCAATAATTAACATATTTTATATTTTGTAGAGTTTAGCTGAAATCAATACTAGATTCATTAAAAACTCCTTTTTAGTATCTCAGATTATTATTATAACCGTTTTATTCTCCTTAATAGTAAACGTGTTTAGAGTTCTGTATAAATTGACAAATACTCTGAGTTTCTAAAAAAAAAACCTTTACAATGAACGATAGGAACGTCCACAGTCAAAATAAAAATAACACAAATAATGTCAAACCTGAAGCCACTAACGACAACTCATTCGGTGCAAATTCGCAGTCCCAAGACTCGATGCCATCCACTCTCGATCATCAGCATGTGAGTCCAGGCGATACGTCTTTTATTGAAACGTCGACAAACGGAAGAATTCAGCGAGAGAACCCATGGTTACCTTTTTTAAGGCCGATAAATCTCAGTGAGCGTTTAACCACGCCCCACCAACCCCCGTCTCATCGCTCTTCCGCTAATCATTCCAGCAAAAAAGATGGAAAGCACGTTGGGGATGGAAAAAAGGATCCTATCCCACCGAATAACTCAATATCATCGCGCCTTCCCCAAGAGCTACCATATCCCAGTGTATCCTCAAGACTTCCTGACGGGATGCTAGGGGATCGTGAAACCCGAGAGGGAGCCCCGAAGGACTCTCAGCTCCACACCAATCGTTCACCAAATAGTTTAAGTCGGCAGGATCCAAGCCGATTGGGCGCCAACGGCGATGACAACCGCCCTGTACCCTCCGTGTCGGCTTCACACTCTATTCGGCCGGCTGAAAGGAAAGGACCCCGCTCGGGTGTTCGTTTTAGTCCATCGGTTAATTTTTATAACCAACCCCACAACAATAATGCGGCCACGAAGGCTGACGAGGTGGAAAAGCTGATGGAGGTCCCCGATATTCCCACCCGCCCGTTGGACAGGTTCTTTGTTCAGTGCCATAACCAACCAAATAGCGCGGGTGAGGTTCCGCACCCCGAAAATGAGGATTTTGACGTCCCCAAAGAACTCCGAGACGAGGACGAGATGTTGCTTGCGCAATTCGCCCAGTTCACGGACGATGATTCCTTCTTTAGCGATTTTTCATCCGAGATCGAGGACCAGCCAAAGCGCGCTATCGCAAATACACTACACCTGCAATCGACGATATCTGCGCACGAGACGATAAGACTGCACTCTCTCACTAACGGCCGCTTTAGGGAGGAGTACGTGTGGAACCGCTTGATCAATGCACCATGGCTTTACCAGATCCACGTTAATGGCTCTGCGCTAGTGCACTCTTCCTTTATTATTTTTCCAGCCCATTGGACGCCGCGGATTATAGTGTACAATATTTTGCATCACTGGATTTATGAAATTATCCTTTTCTTTATGATATTAGGCTATTGTATCTTTCAGGCGACCTGGGCACGCTACTCGGTCCCAGAGGACAAAATGGACAAGCCAGGTTACATAATCGGTGCGGACGCCTTCTTTACAACTTTATTCGCAATAGAATTGTTTTTTGGTCTCTTTGCGAAAGGGTTCTTCTTTCACCAACGCGCATTCTTCCGGTCTCCATGGGGTTGGTTGGACACTGCGGTTTTCGTGTTGTTGATTATGGAGTGCACGAACGACCAGCGCCTGTGGAATTTCACGGCGTGGCGCCTAATTCGGTGCATAAAATGTCTTATGCGTGTCCCCCTACTCGTGGACATGAAAATCATGGCGAAATCCCTTCTCCGTTCAACAAAAGGACTCATCAAGGTATGTATCTTGCTAGGGTTCTTTATCTTCTTCTTTGCGCTGCTTGGTCTACAGCTCTTCTCAGGGGTGCTGCACAATCGCTGTGTAAACAAATTCACAGGAAGCGTGACGAACCAAATCTGCCGTACCGTCTCCACTGGCGAGTACTGGTTCTACTGGGGTTACCATTGCCGCGAAGCCCACAAGTGTGTTCCGGATGCTTTTCCAAACCCACACTATGGCTTCCGGAGCTTCGATGACATTGGTCATGCGTTGCTTTCCACATTCCAAATCATGACTTTTCAGGGCTGGGCAGGGCTCTTGAGAGAAACTAATGACGCTGTGTCCGTAGCGGCGTTCCTGTATTATTTTTTTGTCATTCTTTTGTGCGCATGGATTCTGCCCTCTCTGTTTCTCGGTGTGTTTATCACAAAAATTGAGAAGATTCATCGTCTTTTTATTCTCAAGCAGCTGAACGTTTTCAATAACATCCTGGATGAACAACGCCAACGTATGTGTGCCGCTGTCCGCCTAAAGGACTACATACATCGAGATAAAAGTGGACGCATCACACATTACCCGGCCTACGCTTCTAAACCGAACGACAATGACGCCTCGCAATACCGTTTCCCAGGATTGAAAATAAGGCACGGGTCTGTTCACAACACCCACTGGACGGACGAACGACGACTGCAGCTCCACCTTTCGCTCTCACGTCACCGTACGGTTGCCGAAGACGCGGAGCAAAAGCGTGCCGGTTTAACGCGAAGAAAAGTCTTGGAGAATTCCGTAACGTCTTCTTCTGTAAAAAAGAGACCGCAACGCTTCGACGCACGAAATGACACACACGAAAGCAGCACTATTGACATTCCAAAAACTGATATCATTCTATCCGAAAGAATATTGGAGCCTGACAATTTCGCTCTTGGTGGCCGCGTAGGTATGGTGCAACATCATCCTCAAACTCACACTATCGGAGCTTCACGGGCGTCAGGAGAAACTTTTGCAGTTCGACAAAATGCCAAGTCCAAGGAGTTGAATTTTCTAGAACCATATACCGATCACAACGATTGGAATATGCTGCCTGAGGATTATCATGAACACCCTGGGCCTCCGTTAGAGAATGATGTGAGGGAATCAAACGACATCCCTCAGGCATCTTCAACACCTAGTATCAATATTCGTGTAACTCGTGAGTCTGTCGGTGTGGTTCCTCTGCGGCACTCTATGTCCGAAACCACCACCATACCTCACAGAAGCGAACTATATTCCCCCAAAACAATTGATGATAGTCGAATGAACTTAATTGAACCTTCACAGCCGGAATATCAGTCCGATCTGGTGCTCATTCAGGACCCGGAGGGTGGGGAATTTTCAGTGACCGATACGTATTGGGGAAACATTAATATTGTTCGCAATATTGTACACATGTTCACCGAAGGTTATCCACGAATCTTAACTGAATACATGTGGAAGCATCGCATGATGCGATACAAGCACAACCTTCTGCCTCTCAAAATTGCCAACATGTATCAGGAGGATGCGATGCAACAAATCCAGCTCCGACATGGAAATCAATACACAAAGACTCAGGAAGTGATCCACAACTACGATATATTTCATGACCTTGATGAGCAAAAATCCCATGCTAACGCCGGTGGTGGCGTGAATCATGACTCAAGGGTTAAGAGGGAACCTGCTAAATGGAGCATGCCGCTCATGCGTATGGCAGCAAACATCAAGCAGAATGCCCCCATCACGAACTTTAACCTTTTTATATGCATATTGATATTCCTTAATGCTGTTTTAAACGCCAGCCGATATGAAACCATGCCGGAAGGCTGGGAAAAGGTTTTATTTTTTGGTGGCATTATATTTTCAGCATTTTTCTTTCTCGAGCTGTTGATCCGTATGGTGGCTCTCGGACCCGGCCCATTTTTGACGGATGTTTTCAATTCGATAGAATTCGTTGCGATTACACTCTCTTTGTTTCAACTGGGTTATAGCCGTGCTAATACCATATCTTTGTTTAACTGGATTAGGTTTTTGAAGCTACTTCGCGTGTGTCCTATCAGCCCCACTCGTCATGTCTTCCGAGTGCTCATTCGTGCCATTCCGGGCATAACTTACGGTATTATATTTTTTTCCTTGTATGCATTCATGTGGGTTTTGCTGGGAATGAGCTTCTTTGGTAGTCGTACGAATTGGATAGACATCCAAAACGGGGATTACTACACTCGTAGCAACTTTGAGACCTTTTCACACGCTGTTTACGCGGTTTCCCAGACATTCTCCCTGAACCGCGATCAATGGCTTTATCTTTCGTGGAACGGCATGCGCGTGCGCGGTGGATACACGATTTTGTATTTCATAGTCGCGATCTTTACCGCTTTTGTCTTTCGCCTTTTCTTTATCGCGATATTCTTGTGGGCTTGGAAGGCCCAATATGAGCACAGTGTATTTCTGCGGGAAAGCATAGGTGGAGAATATTCCAGAGTTCCCTCTCAAAGCCGTAGCAATCAGTCCCTTTTGCCTTGGTTTGACTTCGCTATATGGCGATCGTTCAAACACATCCACGGCGGCTTTGAGCGTCGTGATGTGGCTCCCGATGAAGTCTACTACATTAATGAGGACATGCAGCGAGAGCTTCAGTTCGCAAAATCCAGAGATAGCTACAATAAAACTATAAACGAGAGCGGCTACGCCACTGATCACACGCCGGTGGGACAGCATGTCTTCAACACTCTCGAAATTAGCTCACGAAGTGGGGAACCTTCCAGTGGTCCGCAGTACTTCAGCGTTGGCGATCAGCTCTACCCACGGAACGTCTTGTATGAGACGGATCACACGCCGCATCGAAAGACCTTCTATGAGAACAAGGCCCAGCTTCGCTTTGCACGCGAACGGCTCTTCGTCCGCGCGGAGCTCCACGGCCACGGTGGACACCCGGCCCTAGACACGTCGCCCGGCCGCGACGGCGTCGTCTCCCCGAAGCCCGCCTCCCCCTTCATCACCCCCTCTTTCCCCTCGGCGGACCCCTCCCAGTCCCCCCCGCCCCTTCCCCCGGCGCGGGTGCTGAGCCTGGGTGTTCACGAGGCGGGCACCGGGCCTGACAGGCTGGACGAGCCCCCGCGCCACCTCCTCCTCCCCGGGCCCCCCATGCGCTACACGACGATCCAGCAGGGCGCCCGACGCGTCTTCGAGCGGTGCCAGGACTGTAACGCGCACAAGGAGCGGCCCCTGCGCGCGGCCCCGGGCGTCACCCAGCGCACCGCGGACGACCTGCACGCGGAGCATTGTCACATGGCCGCTGTCCGGAGCGCGCGGCAGCTGGTGCTCAACACCATACTGGGTTATGTTCGTCTGAAGATTGACCACAACCTGTCACCAACACGACACATGATAGAGGTCGTCCTTGGACAGGCCTGGAGCTGCGGGATGCTGCTCTCGGAGAATATCGACAACCTCTCCTGCGTCGATAAGCCGCAGGCGGAGCGAAGCTGGGACCGCTTGCTGTCGGCGCTTGAAATTCAGAAGTGGTTGCTCGAGCTCCACGTGGGCGAGGAACAGGTCGGGCGGGCGACGCTCGCATATATTCTTGCACATCAGCAAAGAAAGGAAACAGAGACCCGGGAATCCGAATATAAGGAGTCGTGGAAGGACCACACGCTTATGGTTTTAGCACCATCAAACTCGTTACGTCGCGGTGCGACCTCCATCGTTGAGTCCCTGATATTTCAGAGATTTATATTAGTAATCATTTTTGTTTCCTCAATTTGTCTAGCTACATACACACCAGGAGACTACAACAGCGATATGGGGGGAAGCTACAACAGCGTCAAGTATAAATTTCTGCATCTGCTGGACGACATCATCATCTTGATTTTTCTTGCAGAGATGCTACTCAAGTGGGTCAGCATGGGTGTCATTCTACCCATAGGGCATGCCTATTTTTGGAGCTTGTGGAATATCTTTGACTGTTTTGTCGTGATTTCTTCCCTGGTTTCTTGGTTTTCGCAGTGGGTCTTTTTGCGCTACCTCAAAGTCTTCCGCTGTTTTCGTATTATCGGTTCTCTACGGTACTGGACTTGGAACCCGAGCATGATTCCAGTTGCTTGCACGCTCTGGGACAACATACCAATCCTTGCCAATATATGCCTCGCCATGCTCATGAACTATCTTGTGTGGGCCATACTCTTTACTTCCATGTTTATGAACAAAATGAACACCTGTAGTAATGCCAACATTACCAATCACACAGATTGCTCGAATAAAAGGTTTGAGTGGAAACCTACTACCCGAAATTTTGGAAACTTCTACGAGAGCCTACTCACTACATTTGAAGTCAGTACGGGCGCGGAGTGGCTCGACGTTATTTACAATGCGGTGGATTCCTGGTCAACAGAATTTCCACCCCTAACGAATAGACACCCATACAAGGGTCTCATCTTCGTAGCATACTATTATGTATCCCACCTTGTTCTTTTCACGTTTTTCATATCAGCCATGATTTACTGTTATTTTCTTTCCAAACGTACCACCGAGGGCATGAACTTTGGGCATCAGCTATGGTCACGCATAGAAGAAGGTATTTTGCGCATCAAACCTAGGATTCGCATGAGACCCAGCTCTTTGCCGGGATCTCGCTTCTTCCATTGTATCGTACGCAGCCCGAAGTTTGAGCTTTTCATGTCGTTTATTCTTTGGTGCAATATAGTCACGATGTCGCTTCAATGGTATCACATGGCTGACGTGCAAAAGACCACATTAAGAGTATTCAATTCGATATTTGTTGTATTTTTCACGCTCGAGGTGCTGATGCGGATTATTGCACACGGCTCACGCCTCTTCACACGCTGGGCATACTTCTGGGATCTGCTGGTTGTGTGTCTATCTTACGTTCAGTTCATTCTCAACACCACACAGACCCATCAAATGCCATTTGATGTTAATGTGCTCCGTTTGCTTCGCGTCACCCGCGTTCTTCGTTTGGTTAACTTCGTCACATTCTCCAGAATTAACCTAATGTTTATCAACGGGGTTCTGCAGGCTTCTGTGCCTGGTCTTATCAACGTAACCCTTATATACATGCTTGCGGTATACGTGTTTGCCATCGCCGGATTGCATTTTCTAGGCTATATCGTCCCATACGGTGGCTTTATTGACGGAAAGTATAACAACTTTATGACCTTTGTGAACTCGATCATTATGGTGGTTCGTCTGTCGACTCTTCAGGATTGGGCCACCATGCTGCGTGGCAGCCTCGATCGCGGTAACTACTGCGGCAAAGCAAACCACCGCTGTGGCCCAACCAACTACGCGCCGGTGTATTACATCGCAATTGTAGTTGTCTTCTTAATGATCATTTCGCTCTACATGGCGGTTATAATGGATCACTACATTTCTGCTGTCCGTATTCACGCCACCACTTGGATTAAGGACCTCTATCATTTCCGTGATTTGTGGTCCCGTCGCGATCCTAATGCGCGTTTGACCCTATCGGCGACTCAAATCCCCAAACTTTTGGAGGAGCTTCACCTCCCACTCGGCATCAACGACCTCCACAGCCGTGCGGAGCTGCTGCGTTGGCTGCGCGAATACGACATCCCCGTTTCTAACGGCCGCGTCCACTACTACGCCGTCCTCTTTTCCCTTGCTCGTCGCGCGATGCGGATGTCCTTCCCGGAAGAAGGGAGTCTGGGAGAGGCCTTCGGGGTGTCGTGGTATCTGTCCCAACGGCCCATGAAAACAACCCTGGACTTCCCAGCGGTGGGAAAGGAAGGGAGGGGGGCGGGCCGACACACCCTCGCGGAGTGGTACGCGGTGTCCTACATCCAAGCGGCGTACCGCCGAAACCGCGCGATGCGCAGCTACTTTATTGCGAAGTCCAAGCTCTGGAACGATGGGCGGAGCGAGTGCCTTCGCCTGGGGCTTCCCTACGACCACTACGGCTTTGGCGCGCAGAGTCTGAACTCGCCAGATCCCGCGGAGGACGGGCGGCGGCGCGGCTTCAATGTAGCCGACGAGGACTCCCCGATCTTCGCGAGCCACACCGGCAAACGCACCCGGAAAGCGAAGGGGCGGAGTCATAAACGCCGCACGAAAGCCTTAGTGCGCGGCGAGAGCGAGGGCGAGGCCGTTTCTCTGCCAATCGTCCACCACACCGCGATTCGACCTCAGGAAGAGCGCTTTGGTCCGAACGCGCCTAATGCCGTACGTCGACACGAACGACGATCAGAGAAGCTCAGACGGCGTCGCGAGCGCGAAGAACGGGAGGAGGGCGGGGCGCGATGGCGCGGGACCTCACATTGGACGACGAACGACGTCGCCATCCCCCGAGAAGGCCGCGTGATGAACCCTTTTTCTTCCCCAATGGGCAGAGTCCCGCCGGAAAGTCTGGCGCAAAGCGCACGTAATGATCATCCGGAGAAGTCTGCCAGCAGCAACGTGAGTAAGATACGTGTTATCACAGTCTCACCCCCTCTTGACCGTAATGACAGTAGTGTCCAAATGTCAAACCCTAGCAGCCCCAGCTACCAACCACCTTTGGGGACGGATCCGGAGGTGTTTCGAAGTGAAGAAATCGCACGTCGCAGTCGACCGCGCTCAAACGAAGAAGATTTTAATAGATCAAAAATCTAGTAATATAGACATGCACACAAACATATTTCGCTATTGAGGCGTTTTGATGCGCGTTCTAAACGAAACGATCTTTCTTTTCCTCATGCTGACGATCAACACAAGAGATAGGGCATCTTTCAAGGTGAGGTGGATATACTTTGTAGCTATTTTCTCATTATTTAATTTGAACGAACCTTAGGCGTCTAAAATGAGTTGAATAAAAATACCTTTCAACGGATATGTGACTTTTTCGGGACCATGAATATACATATTCCCATTCATACACCTTTTGTTATTCGAGGGTATTTGACATTTCAGTCTAATAAACATATCTCTTTTCATATGTATGTATATATATTTTCTCTTTACATGTAGCTTATTTATTTTTTTGATATTGACAAATAAGCACCTTTGTATGAGTTTAAACATTTAGAATTGTTTTATACAAATGTGTTTAGAGGAGTCTTACATATACAAAAAAACTAAGGGAATTGTACTTAATAGATTATGTAATGCTAATTAGTGCGCCACAGTTCTGCTCACTATTTTTTATGATTAATTTCTATCTGTAATCACACTCGCTATTCTGTTTGTAGAATATAATTTGAAATTGGTTTAGATTTCCTTGACTTCTAGAATGGGTTCGGTGGGTACATATTTGGGGCTGTCGTTATGGGTTTTTATTCATGCCGTATGCGTATGTGTGCGACAAGGTTTTCGATTGTAGTTATCCTTTAAAAACACCGGCACAGCGAATAGCAAACCCATTACGATGTCTCCCGTTATTCAAACTTTTGTGATAAACTCTTCTTTGTGTTTCCATATCATTTTATTAAAGATGAAAGTAGGGATTAAAAAACCTAACGTAGTCGCGCATTAAAGGGTCTAACATCTAATTTTTTTTCAAAGAAAACCCCTAACTGTAGTATATTTTGAGTCCAGCCATCGGCAGCGTCCTTGCTTCAACAAGGAAGTAACCCAAGTGTAATGGCCGCCATTACAGACATTATTACGGCCCTTGGCAGCCCCGATCCCAGCGTCCGCATCCCCGCCGAGCAGGCGGTGAACCATGCCAAAGAAACCGATCTATCCGGCTTTATTCTTGCCGTCCTGCAAGAATTCCGAGATGAGTCCAAGCCGCCTTTTGTGCGGAACATGGCAGGTACACTACTTAAGAACGCTGTCGCGCCGTCTTTGCGCGAGGTCGCCTCTAGGAAGCTTTTGGAGCAGAAATGGGCCTCCCTACGCGCGGATGTCCGGCAGCGGGTTAAGGAGCAGGTGTTAATCACCCTCGGCTGCCCGAGCCGTGAGGTCCGAAACGTCGCCGCGAACATAGTCGGGAGCCTTTCCCGGATTGAGCTGCCCTCTGGGGAGTGGAAGGAGCTGATTGGGATCCTCGTCTCCGCGGCGGAGTCGAACTCCATCCAACACCAAGAGGCCGCGTTAACCGCCATCGGCTACGTCTGCGAGGAAGGGAACGACCACGAGGACGTCGAGGAGGCCTTGAAGCCGCACACGAACTGCATTCTTTCCGCTGTCGTTCGTGGGATGGAGAGCAGTGATGACTCTGTGAGGCTGAGCGCGACGCGGGCGCTCCGCAATGCAATGGAGTACATCAACGACAACATGGAAAAGCAAGATCAGCGCGATTACCTCGTCAATGCGGTGTGCTCGACCGCGAAGGGCAGCTCCGACGTCCGCACGCGGGAACTTGCGATGGAGTGCTTAGTGAAGATAGCCGCGTTGTACTACAGTACGTTGCCGAACTACATCAACCATCTGCATACAATCACCACGGAAGCCATCGAAGGTGATGAGGAGGCAGTTGCCCTGCAGGCGATGCTGTTTTGGATTACAATTTGCGAGACCGAAAGGGACATGAAGGAGTCCGACGATCTTGAAAGTTGTCTGAAGTACTCCACGACGGGCATGGGGTTCTTGATCAATCTCTGCCTGGCGCAGCTGGTGAAGCAGGATGAGAACGGGGATGGCGAGGATGAGTGGAATTTCGCGGTGGCGGCGGGTAAGCTTTTGCAGTGTTTAGCCGAAGCAGTGGGAAGTCCGATTCACGAGCCCGTGATGCAATTTGTGTACGCCAACATCAATAGCCCGGAATGGCGACAACGCGAGGCCGCCTTGATGGCCTTTGGTTGTATTCTGGGCATTGATGAGAGCGATGCGCAGGAGGCGATGCAGGATACGGTGGCCCAGTCGATCCCTGGACTTCTAGAATACCTTCGCGACTCAAACCCAATGGTGGCGGATACGAGTGCGTGGGTGGTGGCGACCGTGTGTGAGTTCTTCGTGGACGTCTTCCTTCATCAGATCCAGCTCCTGCATAAACTGATGAATTTAATAGGGCCGATGATTACTGCCGATAATCCACAGATGGGCAAGCGGGCATGCCACATTATCCATAACCTTGCGCTGGCCTACGAGAACGAAGAGAATCAAATAACGAATGAGCTGACGCCTTTTTATGCCGATCTGATTTCTGTGCTGCTGCGCGCGATTGACGGCGGGTTTACGGTTAACTTCCGCAGCAACGCTCAGGAGACCCTCAACGCGCTGGTGGATGCAGCGGCAATGGACTGCATGCCCTACCTTACCCAGTTGGTACCCGAGCTGCACAACCGTATAGAAACCCAATCCAACCTCATGCGAGCGCAAATCGCCTCCAATGGGGATCTACAAGATATGGAAACGGCGCTGGGGTTGCTTTGCGGGGCCCTTGGCGCGGTGGCGCGAAAATTGGGCCCCGACTTCGTCAGCCTCGTCGACACTTCCATGCGGTTGCTGCTGGATTTGATCGAGCTTCAGATGGACTACGTCCAGGACGAGGCGCTGGTGGCGATTGGTAGCATCGCCTATAGTGGGAAGGCCGCGATGACGCCGTACTTCGCTCGCATCGTGCCGTATATCATTCGCTGTCTGCAGGCATTTGACGAACCCGACAGCGTCTACACGGTGGTGGCGGCAGTTGGGGATCTTTGTTTGGCCTGCGGGGCCGCATTCGCGCCCTACGCCGGGCATATTATGGACACGCTTTACCAAAACGTCCGCAACCCACAGGTCGATCGCGACCTCAAATGCTCCTTCGTTCATTGCTTTGGCGACCTGGTGCTGAACGTGCTTGGGGGTTCGGGATTTTTACCCTACATGAATGATCTGATGCCGGTTTTTGACGAAATGTTCCGCGCCAGTACCTCAATCGACATCCGAGGGGACCCTGACAGCGAGGAGTACGTCATGACGCTCTGGGAGGCCACTGCCTCGGTTTACTCCGCCATTATCCAAAGTTTTCAGAAGAACGAGGTGAAGAACCTCGTGCCGTACCTGTCTGGAATTCTAAGCTTCGCCCTGCACGCCGCAGCGAAATCGGCCTCGTACTCGGAGACTCTGATGGCGGTGGTGATGGTGGTGGGGGATATGGCGTCGGTGCTACGCCAGGCGCCGGATCCACAGCTCCGCCAACAGGCCAAGCAGGCTCTTCTTACCCCTCAAATGGAGGAGGTTATCACCAACGCGAGTCGGAATGTGAACCTTTCCAGCGAAGATGCCAAACAACTGAAGTGGATTCAAACCCAGCTGAAGTCTTTGCAGTCGATCTGAGGCAGGTTGGGTAACGAGCAGAAAAAGAGTTGAATAACAAAGAGGAGGGGAGGGGATAATAATACCGAATAACAAGCAGATATGGTGTAATCATAATTGAGGATAGATAAAGCGAGCTAGAAGAAATCGTAACAGCGTGAAAAGCCCCTCTTTGGATTCTGTGTTTCTAATTGTGTGAAAATCGATAAAGGTGCCATGTTAATAGATTCTTGTTAGTTGAAGAAGACGATGTGAAATCAATCAAAAGGATATCCTCCACAGATTGTTAAATTTTTTTATTTAATAACTTGAGTATTTAGCTTCTCGGTGAAGTATTATGGGGCTTATAGATGAAAGTGAAGAGCGGCTGAATAGGGGAAGGGTGAACATTATGGTACCTGATTTTAGATCTGAAGAACACTGAGGCGGAAGAATGTTTCTGTTCGATGCGTTCGTGGTGACCTTGAGTTGGTAATTAAATAATAGCGTGTGTTCCTTACACTTAAACCATTTAAAGTAGGAAGGATTCCCCAAGATATTTATTTCTTCACTTTTATTCTTCCTTCATTTTTAGCTAATATTACTATTTAGCTGACCCAAAAACTCGAACGGCTAAAAAAATCTGTTCCAGTTCATTTTCACATTTCCTAATCCCTCTTTTTATTATTTATCTTGGCTGATTGATTCATCTTTTTTTTTTATTCATATATATATATATACCTATATCAGAAAGAGACAATCAGCGTAAAGTGTACACATTATTATTACTATTATTAATATTCGATTTATTCAGTCTGTGCCTACAAGAGTGAGCGTAACAACAGACATTAGGGGTAGCACGCGCGATGGACGGGATCCCCCCGGAGTACGACGAAACCACCAAAGAGCGCATCTACCGTCAGGAATGGCTCGAGTACTTTCACTTTATCGGCTGGGAGGCGGCCCGGACGAACTACCCGGCGGAGTACTACGCCCTCCACCCCTTGCGAGGGGCGAAAGGTGCGGCCCTGCCCACAAACGCCCTGGCGGTTCTGAACCCGGGCGGGGGGTCCATTTTCTTCCCCTCAGGCCCCGAGGCGATCGCGGAGGCGGGGCTGGCGATGCCGCCGGCGGAGGGCCCCGTCGCCACGACCTCGATCGAAGAGGCCAAACTCTTCATCGACGACGGCGAACTGAGCCGTTCGAGCGGGGAGGACGAGGGAAGCAGCTGGTTTTCCTCCTCCAGCTCCTCCTCCTACGCCTCCTCGGTGAACCCGGACGGCGCGACCGCGGAGCCCAGGGCGAAGGAGCCGACGCGCAAACGAAAGAGCGCGCGGGAGGCCGAGCTGAGGGAAAGCCGACATCGGCCGCACAAGAGCCGGCATCGCCACCGCAGCCGCGAGCGGGGCGACGAGGGCGGGAAGAAAGGCCGCCGCCGAGAGGAGGAGCGGGGCGATTCGCATCACCACCGCCGACATCGCTCGCCAAGCCGGCATGGCAGTCAACACCATTCAAAGGAGGACCGCCGGCGCGATAAGGGTCGGCGCGAACGGAAGGAGTCCCGCCATGAGCCGCGTTCGCATCGGACGCGCCGCGGCTCGCACGAGGACCACACCGCGGTGAAATCCCGACGCGAAACCGAAAAGCGGGGCCGGGGCGAGGATGAGCGCGCAAAGGCCTATGATGATCGACGGCAAGACGCGATACGGCGAAAGCGCGAGACGTCGCGCCGAAAATAGAAGCAGAGTAGATAATGTGGATTGACTTATCCAATAGGAGGGGTAAAAAAAGATACAGAAGGCTCTAGAAGGGCTATGGTGGTTTAATTACATTTCTCTTAAGAGAAAATGGTCGGTGTGGGGTTTGTTTTTATATTGACGCATAATGCCATTGAACAATAGATTAACAACCACTTATAGTGTTTTTCACAGGATGGAATGCTAATAGCAATTGCATGTTGATTTCAAAAACATGGAAAGCATCTTGTTTCTTAATTTTATCCCTATTGTTGTGATTCAATCTACTACTTTGCATACCCGATAGGAGGACACATTGGTAAATATAAAATATAAAAGAATAATTCACACACAAGGAAGCATCACGTCGAGAGGTCGGTCGACGTTTGCTTGAATGAAAGGTAATAAGACCAAAAACGCTGGAAACTCCCCGGTGACGAGCCTGCTTAACATTTCCGACGTCTCACACCACAAGGCGGCCGCGAGCAAGGCGTTTTTGGAAAATCACTACCGCGACCTCTTACGCGATACCCGTCGAGGTGGCGTACGGGAGGTCGGCCCACGCGAACGGGAGCTCACTGCGAATGATTTTCATCTTGTCAAGTGCATAGGCCGTGGGGCCTTTGGAGAGGTTTATGTTTGCCGCCGCGTCGGCAAACCGAATCAGCTGTACGCCCTCAAACGACTGCGAAAGATGGATATGATTCGTCGAAAGCAGGTCCTACACATTCGATCCGAAAAAGACGTGTTGTCGGAGGCGGCCACCAAAAACCCCTGGGTGGTTCGCTTGTACGCGAGCTTCCAGGACGAGCAGTACCTCTACATGGTGATGGAGTACATGCCAGGGGGGGATATGATTTCGTGGTTGTGCGAAAAGGGCATTTTCGACGTCGCGAGCACACGCTTCTACATCGCGGAGCTCTGCATCGCCGTGAACAGCGTCCACGCCATGTTTTTTGTTCATCGCGATATCAAACCCGACAACATCCTTTTCGGGGCGGATGGCCACATAAAACTCAGCGACTTCGGCCTGTCGAAGCGCTTCGCGAAGTGCCGGGACGACGAGCCGCTGGGCTTGGATTATTCGGTCGACTCCGGCGGCCCCCGCAGCCGGGCCCGTTCGAGCTCGCAAACCACCCCGAATGAGGACCATTCGCGAGGATTGGAGAGCCAACGATCGCGCGAGGGCCGGGGGCCGGGCTCGGAGGACGCCTTGACGGATTCCCCCGCCTCGAATTCCGGACGATGGGGCGATCGCTCGCCTCGGCGGCGGCGCGAGATGTTTCAGTCCATCGTCGGCAGCGCCGGCTACATCGCGCCGGAGATCCTCCTACGCCATCCCTACAACCTGAGCTGCGATTGGTGGTCTGTCGGGGTGATTGTGTATGAGATGTTGTACGGCATCCCACCTTTTTACTCAAGCGATCCGAACACCACGTGCCATAAAATTATGCATTGGCGAAAGTATCTATGCTTTCCATCCGATAAGGGCATCCCGGACGAGGCCGTGGACTTCATCTCACGGCTCTTGTGCGACCCGAAGGATCGAATGACCTTCGATGAGATAGCCCGCCATCCTTTTCTCCAAGGGCTCGACCTGGATCACATGCAGGAGATGAAGGCCGCGTACACGCCGGTTCTTTCTAGCCCGCTTGATACGCGATACTTCCCGGAGATTGACGAAAGCACGTTGAGTTTGCCCGCCGTAGACGACAGCAGCACCGTGAAGGAAGTTGACCCACGAGGGGTCATGTTTGCTGATTTTAGATTTAATTACTATTCAAATCGCCGACGCTTATCTCAAACAAATGATACTTAATCGACACTAGCTTAATTTAGATGATAACTGTTGGGAAGGGGGAAGGAAGGACGCGTATTAGGGTGAATGAACATTATTAGAATTGGCATCAGGGCAAATGATAAAATACGGTTTTATCATAAGGGTGGAAATCTATTTTGGGAAGAAGAATCTAGACATTGAAAAATGTATGAAGAAAATTTATTAAATTCTCTTTGTGCTTCTGGTTTGAAGCAGATACCCGGACCTCAAATCTGGCAGGACCTTGATTGAGCTTTAGGAGGGATAATAATTAGATAATAACTGATCGAATCCCTGATAAGCTCTTAGAGCATCCATTTCACATCAATCATCGGATAGTAATGACAGATCTTATTACTTCTGGATGACTGGTTCACTAGAAATAGTACCTTTCATTAAAATTCGGAAAGGAAATGTTATATACATATATATATATAGAGATATATATATATGGTATACTATCACCTCACCCCCTATAATCACTCAGATGAGTTGAGAGAATGTGGGGATCGCTCATTATTTTATTCATTTGCTTATTTTAGGCACATTATAAGTGCTTTAGGTAATGCAATAATTATAGCTTTACGTGTTTAATACTTGAGTAAAAGGTGAAGTCTGCTTTTCCTTATGTATAAGTTATCTCAGACCTGATAATACTGAAAGAATAGAACAATAAACAAAAAGGAGAACACAATTTCATAGGGGATGAAGGATATTATGCTTTTTATTCGTTGATACTGATAACCATACAAAAGGTAACTTTTGGAAAAAAATCACTACTTTATTCAAATATGCAAATTCTTTTGAACTTTTTTATTGCTATACCGACAAGTTGATTCTGTTATACACGTGTGTATAACCTAATAACATGTGAGCACTATAAAATACAAATTTTTTACCACATATGAGTAGCATTTTTACCCTTCATGCACTTTCTCTTTTCGTCTGACCTTTTTGAAAGCGATTGATAATATGGTATTAAGAAAATTATTTTAAAGTTACTCATTAATATTGAAGAAAATATAAAGTCAATTTTCTATTAAAAGGGAAGTTCTAAAGTCACTGAAAGAAGGGGAGCGGTTGCGATTTTTCTCATTATCCCTTAGAAAAAAAAAGAACATGAGCCAAACTTGCTTCTTCTTCAATTAAATATTGTCCTCTGTTGGTGTCGCTTAATCACACTGGGAAAAGGCAACCGGTCGATATCCCGATTCTATGTCTGTCCACAAAAATGGTTTAGACTTTCCTTCAAAACATTACCCTCAAAATGGAATATCGGATGAAATTGTAAGCAATAATGGAATGACGAAATCTGAAACTGAGAAATCAAGTTTTCAACGCAATGATAACACACATCATGCAAACTTCGTCACTTCACCCTCAGCCCCATTCCAGATGAAGGATGCTTCCACTAAAGTGAATTTTGACGATCCAACGTATCAATCCGGTGCCTTTTTTCCTCATTTTCGCTATCGTTCGATCCGAGAAAAAGAGAGTGAAATGAATATCAAGGTTCTAAAGCATTCATCAGACGAAACTTTACATAGTAATCCCAATTGGTCCCCAAACTGCGCAAGTGGGGAAGAGAGCCGTGATGCCCTCTTTGTTTCCGTAAAGGTCTGTCGTGATCGGTTCCCGTTTTCAAAAAGGTTTCATTGCGAAGAAAAGAACATCAACAGGAGAGGAATCCGTGAAGGATCTTTAGGATTATCAGCCTCGAAGTTCTACACTTCAAGCCAGGACAGAGCACAGACAGGTGTTGACGGCAAGACAGGCCAAGCGACACCCACTCCGAGATCGGCCCTGCACACTCCTGAAGCTTCTGCGGGCAATTCACCTAGCCTTTTCACCTCCAAAAGACAGCCGCTGCCTCGAGAGGATTCGAAGCCTTCACCAGAAAGTATCCCAGAAGAGACCTTGCATGGAAAGCATCCCGTGTGTGAGGGTTTTGCTTCTGGTCAGGTTCTCCTTGAAAGCCAAAAAGATCTCCAACACGCACGCGATGGTGACCAAAGCGAAATCGATCCAACTGTACCATATACTACATCCCTCGTTCAAGAAACTTTGCATAATCGTCGAAAACACTCTGATTGCCGTTTCAGACGACAAGGTTTTGAGCTCTCCCAAGAAAAAGTGATTACCTCAGGAACTTTCTCCTCTTGTATACCCCAGGTCGCCATATGCTTGCATTCATCATCCACAAAGGAATTTATGGACCCTGCTCCTTCGCAGTTTTTGGCTCGGGAGCCCCAATATTTTGAGGATATCTCCATCATCCATGGCGACCCTCAATTAGCTGATAATGACGATAGTCTCATCCGTGATAGGGCGTCTGGAACGAGAACGAGTATTCAAAAAAAGTCATCTTCAAGGAGTCATGCAAGGCTTTACAACAATGCTGACGAGCTGAACGTGTCCCGCATTCCTCATAACAGTGGTTTTATGGACGAAAGTATTCAAAGTGCACACGATTCCTCATCCTTGAGTCTACTCGCCGATTGTCTTTGCCGAAAAGCTCGATGGCTTGAAGAGGAAAATCAGGCTCTACGGCGATGGTTGCACCACGGTTTGCATGACTACGGTGAAACCGCGACTTCCTTCCCCACAAAACCCGATCATCTTCGCCGTACAAACTCCTCACAAAGCCCATTTAGTATACAATCTACATCTCATCTGGAAAGTCCGAAAGCTATGCCACACAAGAGGAACCACTTTGTCGATATTACACCAAACCCCACCTCCAAAAATCAACATGGCAATTGTGAGGATGGCGTTGCTTTCTGTCAATCTTCGGCCCGACAAGAAGAAAGAACCACAGCCTGCAAGGCGACCGCATCATCCGCCTCGAAAATGCCTCATAGCGCGCAAGAAGAGAGGGAATCGACTCGATTTATGAGAAAATCCTCCCCTTTCCAAACCTCCTCAACGCGTAGGATGCCTTCAACCTCAACCAATGTGCACCCTCAACGTGGCATACCTGAGGGAAAAAGGAATGCCGCTTTAGATTTTCCAATCTTTAGTGCAAGTCATAGCTCGGGGTACATGTCATGGGAAGAGACTAAAAAAAGTGTCCCCACATCTGATATCTTTCATACTGCACGCGACCCTTATAAAAGGCAAACTTCTCCTTCCGAGGTCATCTGGAGACCTGATTTAGAACGCCAAGGATCCTTTATTCGAGGTGCAGGTGCTCCTAAAGGACGCGATGATGGCGGTATTAAGTATAACGGTTTTACAAAAGATAAAGCGGGTCTTGACGACAAGGATTATACTACGCCAATTCGACCCCATTCCTTACCTAGCAGTGCCCGAAATGGCCCTCAGGCCCACAATAAAGATGCACCCGAGGATCTTTTTCGCTTTGATGCCTATCGAAACTACCTAGAGGCCACTCATCGGTATCTTTGGGGGCTACATCACGAAATCTTGTCGACCAGCAAGAAACTTCAACATATACACATTTCCACACCGCGGCGACGACATGAATCCTCCTCTAGTAAAAACACGGACTTCACGAGAGGTATAAATTATCAGGGCTTTCATGAATCCTCCGCGTCAGCCCCAAAGCCGGAGGTTTCCGGGAACCGAGCTGAGGGAGTTTCCAAACCTGTATTCAACCACACCATGCAGAATACACCGATTAGTCCCCAGGCTTCATTTCACGATTTTCCTTCCTTTACAGCCCGAAGCCCGAAAAGTCGCACGGGTGGGATGGGTTCGCGTGATGGCCACTCCGTTTGTGAAGAAGAAGTTTCCCCCTCTGTGGTCCCTAATATCCAAAATTGCGGTTTTTCCGGGCTTGCGATGGCCACATCTATAGCCAGCCGAAGAAAAAACCTCGCCCCGAGATCATCCACGCCGCCTGAATGGGGATTAGGTCGGAAAGCCCATGAAGGGAAGTGGAGGCCGCACACCGATGTTTTTCGTGAATTTCACGCGTCTCCTGGACAAGGTCCAACTACAACTCCGATGGTTTGGCATGTCGACAGCAATGAGCCAGGGACGTTTGGAAATAAACGGGGAAGTGCTTTTCAGAAAGACTTTGCTCATTCATCGGGTAGAGAGGATAAACACGTGGGGGCCACCATGTCATCCGGGGAATATCATTCTTTCTCTGAGGGAAGTAGACCAGTAAATTCTCGGCGACTAGGGACTACAGTGCCGGGTCCAACTATTTATTCCCCACAAAGTTTATGGACCGAATTAACAAGTGAACACACAAGGGGGATTCGAAACGCTTCTGAAAATGATTACAGGAATACAATAATACCGTTAGTGGGTCGGAATAAAGGAGAATCAAATCCCAGAGGCCAATTTCATGTATCACCTCGCGTATGCAGTCGAAAACCTTATTCTTTCAAATCCTGCATCGACTCCGATTCTGATCCATATCCATTTTCAATCTCCATTGAGACGGCACGAAGGAGTGCAGGGAAAGGAAACGAAAATAAGAAATGTCGTTTCAGTTTGCCTACAAACCTTCTTAATTAGCATAACGCTTACTTTTACAACGTAAATAGTGTATTGTAGGAGTGACTTTTCCTAACAAATCGATTGATTCTCTTCTGACTATGTATTCCATTGAAGAACTCAGCAAAAAGCGTCTCTGTTTTCGAGAGCGGTAAACTACGCCAAAATCCTATTCCTAGAGAACACAATATCAATGAATGTACAGCAACTCTCAACAGTGATATCCGGATTAAAAAAAATGATCTAAGCGAAAGCATCTAAAAAAGAGAGATACGAAAATATAGTTCCAGACTATCGATAGCATTAAAGCTGTCGTTCGGATCTCCTAATTGTGTATACATTACTTTTCTTATTGATTTAAAGCCTTAGAAGCATAAATACTCAACCATGAGTGTATTCAATGGAAAAATACATCTCAAATGGGTTATCCCTCTGTTAGATTGTTGACGAAGAGTTTCCATGATATTCTCTAATTTTTTTTGATGTTGCTTGTTAACAGTCTATCATATCTATACATATAGCGATCCCTACCTCTACTTTTTACTTTCTTGATTTTCCCAAGTAAGTTTTCAGTCTTTCTGGTCATTGGTTTCCTTCTAATATTATTTATGATATCTATTTATCTATATATGAATATATAGATAGATACCAATAGATTCTGCAACAAACATTTTCGATATCTTACCATTTATTTTTCTGTGCAGATTTCCATAAAGAAGGAAAATCTCTCTCTCTTTCTATATATACATCCATAAATCACCGCATTATCTACGCACACACCTAGATGGGCTGTTGTCACAGTCGAAAACGCACCCCCAATGGGGAAGACCCCTCGGTGGCCCCCAAATCCAAGAAGGCCGTATCCGCCAAACACCGAAAGGTGAAGCCCACGCCCTCCAGCCACGAGCAGACCGCCGCCATGGAGGCCGAGGAACAGGAAAAACGACTGGCGCAACGCGACCATCTGGAAGCCCAACGCCGGGAGCAGGAACTTCAACGGCTCCATGGGCAGGAGAACTCGATCCCCTATCACCCAAGCCCCACCACGGCGGAGGACCCCCCGGAAGACGCGGAAAAGCCCAAGATGGAGCTTTCAGGGTTGTTACAGCCTGTGGCACAGCCCACGGACAAAATTGACACTCCCCCTACTGAAGTTGTACCGAGTAAGTCTAGTCCTTCACCCATGGAGGAGGATAACAGTTTGTATAGTGAGGCAGAGGGGGAAGGCAGAACAGGTCTAAAGGATGTGGCGCTACCCCTTGCTGAGCCGTCAAGTGCAGGGGCGACTCCTCCCAAAGATAGTAGTACGGAGATTCAAATGAATTCGGACACCCCTTTTTCACCTCCTACCGGGCCGCTTAACGAGCTAGAAAATGAAGATTGTAATAGTCCCATCAATGGTAATGAAACGGACATTGAACATGCCAATTCAGGTGGGAATGAGACAGAGGTGGTAGCGGAACACAAACCCATTGATTTTGTAAAAGGAGTCGACCTATTCTCCCCCAACTCTAAAAATGAACTTTCAGCCATTTTGAATGGAAAGCTAAATGAATCCCAGAGGGCATGGAGCACGGCGACTATCGAAGAAGTTCTGTCACCGTATGACAAACAGCAGCGGCAGTTGCTATTAATGGAAGAATTCCATGATATGGGCTCTGATCATACACTCCAGGACCTCAACGATGTCCAAATTATTATGCGGAGACTGCCGCCACCACCATCCCCAACTTCTGAAGGGGATCCCACCAAAAAGATCTTTCAAATTCAAAATGATGAAACTGAGAAAACACAGGAAACGGAGGGTTGTGTAATCCCGATTAAAGAAGTGGTGCCACTTTTGCAGGTGAGTCCAAACTCAAGTATTGCAACGTCTCAGGTGGGTGTAGAACTTGCAGAGGTTGTTGTAGGAAATAAAGAAGGGAATGAATCCTTAGCTGTTTAACCTACCTAAAGAGTGATAGTGCTCCCGATGGAACGATAAATATATAGAGATAATGACATTAACGACCACCTATTCGGAATATTGGGTGATATGATGCACAAAGAAAAGGCGTTACGTAATATTGATGGAGATAAGCAAATACCCTTTCTATTGTTGTCGGTCAAAAAAACGCGCAAAGTGCTGCCAGAACGGCTGAAAATGAATAGAGATTGTCACCGACGCATGTTGTGTCTAGAACTGAGAAGTATATTGCCCCCACAAATGCTCCTAATCATGAAATAGTGGATCCATTATAAAAGCAAGATCATCATATCGAAGGTGAAAATACATCTTCACTGGGAACCCCCCAATATGGTGTGATCACTATGAATGTGTACTCTCTGGGAGTAGAAAGGACTACAAAAGAGGTTTGACAGAGCATCATACAGGCGTAAACGGTCCCAAAAGTATTTTCGGTAAACATTATAACCTTGTAAGTTCCGGAAACACGGCTGCTGTTCTGACGCAAATATTTTCGCATTCAGCATCTCATCCAAGTGACTCTCAGACTACAGCTTTGTCCAAAGATGCAGTATGGTTTTCTATTCCTCAAGTAGATGTTGATAGGAATTCAAAGGAACTGATTAATACCAAAGAACACATTCAAGCAAGACACAGTATTCAAAACATCAAAATGTTGAAGTTCACCATTGCTTATTCAAGCAAGCGTGACATCCTTACTGGTGATAAGGAAAAGGATAAAACGCACCGATACTTACGGAAATCAGCATATGCCGGCGCTGATACAAAACTAAGTTCTGAGAACTATAATACTAAAGCAGCCGCAAAACCAGGGATGACCCCTCCACAACAGCGGTTTACTCTCATTCATCCGTTACCTTCCATGACTAACAGTGGCAACATCGACGTTGCTGACTTCTGTGGAGTAAAATTGAAATAAAAAATAATAACAAAAGGTGAATCACTCATGTATTTAAGTATAATAGCCTTTACAATATGATATATATATATATATATATATGAACATATGTTTACGCGTATGTTTATGCATTAATACAAGGGTTTAGATTTTGCTAGTTAGAATACCTAAAAAAATTGGAAAGAATATCTATTAATTGTTACTTTAGTTACTTACAGAAGCCCTACATTTAAAAGGAAAAGACTATATCCTTTCCTCTTGGTAGATTTCAGAAATATATATGCTATGCTAATACAACTGAAATAAAATATCACTACATAGTTACGATGTAGCTAAATTATAAATAAGAATCGACAAAGATGAAAATATACATTTTAGTGCCTCGTGAACCTACCTAATTCTTTGGGTGTACGTGCGTCCCTTTTTGGTTTAGGGTCAAAAGGTGAAACCACAATACAAAACCAATTAATTTTTTTTATGAATCTTGATGACGCTAGTGGAATAGAAAAAGAGAAGGCAACACGTCACTACACCTTTTGGTCTTTTATATATTTGTATGAGATTCTACCCTCCATTAGTTATGTTATGCATCCGATGGTTTCCCTTTGTCTTTTCATGGAATAACATTAAAAAAAGCATTATAATCTTTTTTTTTCACTAGTACCAATGACTACTGAATCTGATGCAGATTTATTGATGCATCAAGGTAAAAAACACACAAAAAAAGGCTTGTTTTGCTGGTATCCGAATTATGTAGATGCTGGAAATGCCTACTGCAAAGCGGCCAAAATTTATGCAGGTCTACGCTGTTTAAATAAAGCTATAAATTCGTGGCATGAAGCTGCCCATGTCTATAAAGAAGCACAAAATACATCAGCAGCTGGAACTTGCTTGGAAAGTTTAGGTGAATTTCTTATCCAAAGCGCAGATGAGGACAAAAAATTAAATGAGTCATATATCATCGGCATCGCTTGCTTTGAGGACGCGGCCGAATTGTATAAAACAGGCGGTAATTATCAAAAACACGATGATGTACTTATCAAGGCCGTTTATGCGATGCAAAAATATCTAGAACAGAGTATGAAATCCAGGAAAAACAATAGCGACGCTTCCTTTTCTACGGCCAGTTTTCGATCCACTACGGACACATATAAACGTCTTGTTCAAAATGCCCTGAAGGCTTTGGAAGCGACTTGGGATCGGGAGGACACGGTGCCGTACAAACTGCTTGATCTTTACCACGACTTCATCCTTCACGCGATCCGTCAGGGGGATATCCCAACCGCCGTGGAGACTCAAAAACGGATGTTAGGGTTCGTTTCCACCCCTTCATTGAACGGGACCTACGATGAGTCCAAGAGTGTGATTGCCCGCATGAAATGCCCCAATCAGGCCGCCAAAACGGGTCTGGAGATGGTGGTACTGTGCTTGAGCCGCGATGGCGATGATGTTTGGGCGCGGCAGGAGTTTGACCGGATGGCCACTTTATCGGGCTTTCGAAATTCCGCCGAGCAGAAGGCCGCCGGGGCGCTCTTAGCGGCCTATGAGGAGCGCGATCCTGATCAGCTTCAGGATGTCATCAAGAATTATTCAATTTTCAACTTTATCTTGGCAGATGTATCGCGTATGGTAAGAAAGCTGAGGATTGAAAATGGTTTTGCAGAGGCCTCGGGTGCAAACGATCCCAACAAAGTCAACACCGCGACACCATATTTTGACGATGAGAAGGAAGAAATAGACCCTGAGGACTTGCGATAATATTGGATGAGATGAAAAACTGGAGAAAAGACAATATTTTGAAAAGGAAAATAATATTTTACAAAATATGTATATAATTCTATATGATGAGCTTTTTCTTTGATCGAAAAGCATAATCTATAAAAACGAGTCTTGTTATCTTCAGATTAAAAAAGGTTATCAAAAGCACAATGGAAGCTTGAGTGTTATTTCTTTTTTTTTCACAACGAGATAGGGTTTTGATAAATCCAAAAACCTACTCACATTATTCGTTAATAAATAACGTCTGTATAAAATGTTAAGGAATACTATGCACTGTTTAGTAATTTTTTTAGATGCCTTAATGTCAAAAATTATATTCATCTGTACTATTCAGTTATATAAATAATTCATGCAAATTCTAAATTCTTCTTTCTTTTGTGATATCGTAGTGTAATTTCATACAGATGATTTAGTTTTTCTGGCTATATGCTGCTTCCACTTGAAGAGGCAATGATTGTATCGAAAGCTATATGTTCTATCACGTCCTATTAGCGGGATATATAAAATTTGACAATTTATTCTGCCAGTTCACAATTGGGAGGCAGAGAATCTAAGGGCTAAAACAACAATATGAAAGGCTGACTTTCCCTTTCAAAATCAAACTAGCGGTTATGACCTTTCACGTAATACAGTCTGGGAGAAATCACGTGTTAAATATGGAATGCGTAACGAGTAAAACCATATAACAAATAAAATGGAAATTACTCTATGATGTACCGTATTTATTTTATGCCCTTTTTCGAACCTGTACTAACAGTATCCTCTTTTTACTTCTTCTGATCACGTTTTTTCTCTCCTTTTTGTGCACTTCAATTTATGTAGCTTTCCCAAATACAGATAGATATAATCATTACTTTCGAGAAGGAGTTGTCTCAAAACAGAAAAAAACACAATAGCATAATCGAAATGAAATTGTTGTCACAACGACTAAAAAAATGGGAAGGAAGTATCGTGCTACGAAATCTCACGGTATTACTTCTGTTGGGATTCCTCAGTATTTTGTTGACGGTGTGGTATCACTACCCACACAAGTCCGCGGTAGTG